>JBBMOL010000587.1:0-19074 GCA_037954665.1 Laguncularia racemosa
AAGATACTAACTCCACATGCCTAATTTCAAGAATTATTGATTGGTATAATCTGGAATTTAGCAGACCAATCACCAGGGCCCAAACTTAAAAGACCGAAGGAGCAAATTAATTTGTGTAAAAATGGGCTTGATAATGGGCTTCTGAATGATGGAGATTTTAAAAGCCCATGTTCATTAATTTAGTGGCTAAAATTCGCTTTGGATTAACCCATTCATTTCTAGCCATCCAAGTATTGTCTAGATTCATTCAACCTTGGAAATCTTGCATAAATTTGAGCATTGTTTTCCACCAGTGTGGTGTTACAAGATTAATTAGTGACACGCCTTGATTATCTAAGGTTCGATGTATTTGATGAAAAAATACTCTAAAATGGGTTTTAGTTTTGTATTAACATCATGTAATTGAATTTATTTCATATTGGAATATAAGCAGTTCGTTTCTTGTGTTTTTATGTAAGTTGAGTTGAAGGCATTGTTCTCTTTGTATTTCAATTTTTAATTCCTATTTCTATTGTTCTGAATACTGATCTTGATCAAGGGTAATTTTCAAATATAACTGAGTCTCTCAAAAGGTCTAGATATTGAACAAACCTCTATTACTTGGTGGAAAAATTTATTTATTGGACCAATCAAGAAACAATTTGGGACCTACTTCAATCGGTAATCCTTTGAAGGAGGGGAAATGTAAGAGCTAATGCCATAATGTTCAAGAAATGCTTGGAATCATCTGATTTTAGCAAGAATCACCAGGGCCCAAACTAAAAGACTGAGGCAATAATATTTGTGTAAAAAGGGTTGTATGGCTATCAGTGGAGTTTAAGAGCAAGTTATTAATTGTTAGGCTAATATTGTTCGATTACCTCTATTTAAGCCATCCAAGTAATGCTAGATTATTGTTGAACACTCTTGAATAAATTTGAGCAGTTTTTCAACCAGGTGAGTTACAGAGTTTTATGAACTTGTTGTTAGGTTGAGTACTTTGATAAAATTTAATGCTTTTATTTGTTTTAAATCTGTAAGTTGTATTTGTTTCCATATGAATATAACGAGTTCTTTTCTGTGTTTTAGTAGGTATTGAAGCAATTGAGTTACTTTGTATTCAATTTAATTCATTTCATTTTCTAGAATACTTTGATCTTGGATTCAAGGTAATTTATTACTGAGTTCTTCACAACTTTCTTAGTAATTGAACAAACTTCGATTACTTGGGAGAATCAAATTTTATTTATGGACAATCTAAGAAACAATTTGGGCCTGAGCTTCCAACACTAATTTTTGAAGAGGGGAAATGGTACAGATGCTATTCAAGCCCTAATGTTCAGAAAGTACTTGAGAATACTGGAATTTAGCAACGATCATAGCCCAAACTAAAAGATAAGGAGCAATTATTATTTGTGAAAAATTTGATAATGGGCTATGCAAGCTTGGGATTTAAAGAGCAATTCATTAATTAGTGGCTAAAGATTGCTTTGATTCAACACTATTCAGCCTCCAAGATGTTAGATTCATGAATTGGAACATCTTCAATAAATTAGCAGTTTTCTACAGTGGAGTTACAAGGTTAATTAGGCAACTTGATTTCAGTTCGATGTATTTTATAAAAAAACTCTACATAGGGCTGTTTATTTTGTTTAAGATTTTAAGTATATTGAGTTCATTAAATATAAGGAGATTGTTTCTTTGTTTTTATGCAGTGTGATGAATCAATGATTATGTTTCATTTCAGTTTAATTCCTTCTATTGTCTTGAATACATTGATCTTGGGAGGGAATTTTCAATTATAACTTAGTTCATCATAAACGTGTTCTTAGATGAACAAACCTTTGATTACTTTAGGACAAACTATTGATTGGAACAATTAAAAAAAATGGGTTGGTTACATGGAATCCTATTGAAGTAGGAAAGAAGATACTACTCCACATGCACTAATGTTCAAGAAATTGACTTGGAGAATAATCTTGGAGATTTAGCAGACCAATCACCAGGCCCAAACTAAAAGACTGAAGGAGCAACATCAATTATTTGTGTAAAAATGGGTTGATAATGGGCTATGCAAGCTTGGAGATTTTAAAGAGCCATGTTCATTAATTTAGTTGGCTAAAGATTCGCTTTGGATTCACCCATCTCATTTCTAGCCATCCAAGTATTGTCTAGATTCATCGAACCTTGGAACAACTCCTTGCAATAAATTTGAGCAGTTTTCCGACCAGGTGGGGTTACAGAGTTAATTAGTGACACCGCCTTGATTATCTAGGTTCGATGTACTTCTGATGAAAAAAACTCTATAAATAGGGCTGTTTAGTTTTGTTTTAAGCATCATGTAGTTGTATTTAGTTTCCATATTGGAATATAAGCGAGTTCGTTTTCTTGTGTTTTTATGCGTAGTGTTGAGTTGAAGGCAATTGAGTTCATCTTTTGTATTTCAATTTTAATTCCTATTTCTATTGTTCTAGAATACTTTGATCTTGGATTCAAGGGTAATTTTCAAATATAACTTGAGTTCTCTTCACAAACGTGTTCTTAGATAATTGAACAAACCTTCTGATTACTTTGTGATAATCAAATTCTTATTTGATTGGTACCAAGTTCTAAGAAACAATTTGGGTCCTGAGCTTCCACTTCAGGTGAATCCTTTGAAGGGAGGGAAATGGTACAGATGCTACTTCACATGCCACTAATGTTCAAGAAAGTGACTTGAGAATCATCTTGGAGATTTTAGCAGACGAATCACCAGGGCCAACTAAAAGACTGAAGGAGCAACTTTAATTATTTGTGTAAAAATGGGTTGATAATGGGCTATGCAAGCTTGGAGATTTTAAAGAGCCCAAGTTCATTAATTTAGTTAGGCTAAAATATTAGCTTCGATTCAACCCATCTCATTTATAGCCATCCAAGTAATGTCTAGATTCATGGAACCTTGGAACAACTCCTTGCAATAAATTTGAGCATTTTTCCAACCAGGTGGGAGTTACAAGAGTTAATTAGTGACACCACCTTGATTGTCTAGGTTCGATGTACTTCTGATGAAAAAAACTCTATAAATAGGGCTGTTTAGTTTTGTTTTAAGCATCATGTAAGTTGTATTTAGTTTCCATATTGGATATAAGCGAGTTCGTTTCTTGTGTTTTTATGCGTAAGGTGTTGAGTTGAAGGCAATTGAGTTCACCTTTTGTATTTCAATTTTTAATTCCTATTTCTATTGTTCTAGAATACTTTGATCTGGATTCAAGGGTAATTTTCAATATAACTTGAGTTCTCTTCACAACGTGTTCTTAGGTAATTGAACAAACCTTCTGATTACTTTGGTACAGATGCTACTTCACATGCCACTAATGTTCAAGAAAGTGACTTGGAGAATCATCTTGGAGATTTTAGCAGACGAATCACCAGGGCCCAAACTAAAAGACTGAAGGAGCAACTTTAATTATTTGTGTAAAAATGGGTTGATAATGGGCTATGCAAGCTTGGAGATTTTAAAGAGCCCAAGTTCATTAATTTAGTTGGGCTAAAAGATTAGCTTTGGATTCAACCCATCTGATTTCCAGCCATCCAAGGAATGTCTAGATTCATTGAACCTTGGAACAACTCCTTGCAATAAACTTGAGCAGTTTTTGCTACCAAGTGGGAGTTACAAGAGTTAATTAGTGACACCACCTTGATTGTCTAGGTTCGATGTACTTTTGATGAAAAAAACTCTACAAGTAGGGCTGTTTAGTTTTGTTTTAAGCATCATTTAAGTTATATTGAGTTTCCATATTAGAATATAAGAGAGATTGTTTTCTTGTGTTTTTATGCAAAAGGTGTTGAGTTGAATGCAACTGAGTTCATGTTTAGCATTTCAGTTTTTAATTCCTATTCTATTGTTCTTTGATACGCTCAGAACGTATATATAAAATGGGAGCGTAAATTGCAGCAAGTGCACTGGTCGTATCAAGTAATAAAGTGGTGAAAAGTAAGGTTGTCGATCCCTCGAGGAACCAATAGAGTACTAGATCTATGGCAATTCTTATCAATATCTAGGTAATTAAAAAGGGGTTTTGAAATGTCTAATCTAAAAATTTAACTTAAATCAACAAGGAAAATTTTATGAAGAATCTATCAATTATGAACAAGGGAAATTAGAATTCACCCTAGATTTGTTAATCAAATTGCTACCATGTTATATCAACTTGTGGTTATAAGTTTATTCAAGTGAGTTTAGAAAATCCTTTTTAGGGATGTTGACCTTAAATTAATTAGTCGGCTTCCGCGTCTCCAATTAACCAAGGAATCAAAATTATGTTCATACACCTCCCGATGCTACAAACAACTAATGCCCTAAATCAATTAACCCTAATCCCTTAGTGATTAATTAACAAGAAACATTGCATTGTGCCCTCCATAGACTCTAATTAAACCAATTATCGCAACTCCCGTATTGACAATCAATCTAATTAAGAATTCCTAACAAATCCTCATCAACTCCCGTATCAAAAGGATTTCTAACAATTATAATGAAAGACCAATTATAATTGAAATCAAAGGAATTGCAATCATGAATAATCCTAATAATTCCTAATCATATAACATGGCTACAATTATCCTTTTAACATTCTAGGGTTTCATCCAATTTCCCACAAGGATGATTTAGAACATTATAGTATGAATTGCATAAAAACAATTGAAATAAATAGATGCAATGGAATTCATATTAAACAACAAGATTAAACTAATAAATGGCATAAAAGAAAATAAAGTAAATGGAACAATTGCTATAATCTTCAAGAGCTTCAATCTTCCAAAATGACTCCTTGAATTCTTCAATTGAAAGCAAACTTCAACAAAATGACATTCTTTCTTCAAACTAAACTTTGGAAAAATCTAAAGTACCTAAGGAAATTCTAATGAGGCTAGAACAAAGAAGAAGAAAAAGAATTCTAAACAAAAGAAAGGATGGATTCTCCAACAAAAAGGGATGCTTCCAAGGTTCACACAAGGGGTCTATTTATAGATCCAAAGAGGAGGGGGATGAGGTGGATCTGATGAGGATTTGAGTCAGCAAATTAATTAAGATATGATTTTGGAGAGATTCTTGCAATGGATATCCGGGGAGTAATGATGGCCGGCTCAAGGCCGGTTTAAAGGCCGACGGCTTTACTTCTTTTTGAGGCCGGTTTAATATAGGCCGGCTCAAGGCCGGCGGCCTTCAGTGTAATCCTTCTCTCACTTCTTCAATTTTGTGAAAAACTCCTCCAATTAACTTGTAATTTACTTTTGGGTCCTCAAAACCTGTATTTTCACAAAAAAAACACCATTAAGTATCATTTCTTTATATTTTCTTATAATATTGAAATAAATTTAATATAAGTCCAAAAGAAAATATAAGTATAATGTGATCTTATCAACATCCCCACACTTGAACTTTTGCTTGTCCTCAAGCAAAATAATTGATTTAAACAAGAGAAATCCATCATTGAACTTCTGGTGCCCATTGTTCTGACCATACTGAAATTTGTAACTAGTATATCTAGTTGAAATTTAGTAGTTAATCTAAATACAACAGATTTTTAATCCCAGTGTTTAACAATAGAAAACAATACTTAGTCCATAAGGAAAAACATTCATTTAAACTTCATTGGTTATTAGCAAGTATCATCTCCCTCAATTTTACTTCTCTAAACAAGATAACAAGGAGTGAAAGCATATGGTATCCATTTTTTTCTAGAATTTCTCCCCCCCCTTTTTTTTTTTTTTTTTATTTGCCTTGATTGGCAGCGGAGTGAGACTTCACTCTTTTGAGGGACCAAAGCTCGCCCATGTCAACCTGACTTGCATTAAGGTACTAATATTTTTTCCTTTCCGCCCTTCTCGTTATTGTGAGTTCATTGAGTCGGCACATCCTGGGCTCATCGCCTAAGTGACCAGGTTTTAAAGGGACCCCTACGAACTCTTCCTCACACTAACATTTAAGATTGGATACTCTTAACTCACTTTCCTGAGTTATTGGAGTAAAGGCTTTTTTTTTTTTTTTTTTTTTTTTTAAGGGATCACTAAGTAAAATATTTCCTTTACCTCTTTCACTAGGTGTTAAGGTATTCTCAAAGAAATTTCAAGAGAGATTTATCCCAACCAATTTTTCCTTGAAGTAAACTTGCTTGTTTTTTCAACTTAAGGACTCAATCTCAAGTTCAAAGGCTAAACATAGGGTAAACCCATTCTCTAGAGATTTTACTATTAAATTTTAACTATGTAAACTAATCACAACAGTTGGCGAGTGGGGCACCAATCTAAGTCAATTTCAAGATTCCATTGATGGTAAACACTTAAGGACATAAATAAAGCATGGGATTTGTAAGCTCATGATGTGTGCAATCATTATAATTCTACATTTATAATCCCTTCCCCACATTTAAATTGGACAATGTCCTCATTGTTCCTAATATATCACAAAATTAAGGGAACGAATGTCAATGCAGAAATTGAAATACTAGTACTTCCCTGGTGTAAAATTGTTCATCAAGAAGAAAATTCCTCCTAAAATGTCTGTCATCCTTGGAGTGTCTTGATTGCACCGGCGGCTCTTATCCAACCTTGAATTAGTTTTTTTTTTTTTTTTTAAACAACACTAGTGTATATACTTTTTGAGCATGGGCTGCCTCCCATGAAGCGCTTAGTTTATAGTCGCTAGCCCGACTTTTCCAGTTCAAGTTCTTGAATCTCCTAAATCCACAGTTGTGGCGTTTCTATCAACATGTTCCCCTTCATAGTAATGTTTGAGAAGATAACCGTTTACTTTGAAAGTACGGTTGTCTTCTGCCTTCAACTCAACTGCACCATAAGGAAACACATTAACAATTTCAAATGGTCCAGACCATCGTGATTTCAACTTACCTGGGAATAGCTTCAATCGAGAGTTGTACAATAAAACTCTTTGACCAGGCAAGAACTCCCACTGTAAGATGTTCTTATCATGCCATCGCTTTGCTCTCTCCTTGTAAATTCTCGCATTTTCATATGCTTCCTCTCTCATCTCAGCCATTTGATTCAATTGGAGCAACCTCTTTTCACCTGCAGCTTGCAACTCAAAGTTAAGATATTTTATGGCCCAGTATGCCTTGTGCTCAAGCTCCACGGGTAGGTGACATGATTTACCATAAACAATCTTGTAGGGGGACATTCCAATAGGTGTTTTAAAAGCTGTTCTATAAGCCCACAATGCATCATCAAGTTTTAAAGACCAATCCTTTCGGGATGCATTGACAGTTTTCTCTAAGATTCGCTTAATTTCCCTATTGGATACCTCAACCTGTCCACATGTTTGTGGATGATAAGGGGTGGCAATTTTGTGAGTAACTCCATATTTTAATAATAATTTTTCAAATTGCCTGTTACAAAAATGTGTTCCCCCATCACTTATTATAGCTCTAGGTACCCCAAATCTTGAAAATATATTCTTTTTCAAAAATTTAATGACAACCCTACTGTCATTAGTTTGTAGAGCAACTGCCTCTACCCATTTCGAAACATAATCAACAGCTAAAAGAATATATTTGTTTGAAAAAGATGAGGGAAAGGGACCCATAAAGTCGATTCCCCAAACGTCAAAAAGTTCAATTACAAGTATATTATTTTGTGGTAATTCATGTCTTCTTGAAATATTGCCAGTCCTTTGGCATTGAGCACAAGTCATAATGAAGTTCCTGCAATCATGAAACAAACTGGGCCAATAAAATCCGCAAGATAAAATTTTTGCTACTGTTCTTTCTACCCCAAAGTGACCTCCTGTTTCTTTGGAGTGACAGTGCTGTATTATGCTAAGCTGTTCAATTTTAGGCACACATCGTCTAATTACTTGGTCAGCACAGGATTTAAACAAATACGGCTCATCCCAAAAATAATTCTTCACGTCATGCAAAAATTTCTTTTTCTGTTGGAATGACAAACCATATGGTATGATTTTTCTAACCAAGTAATTAACTATGTCGGCATACCAAGGTAATTCATGGATGTCTATTTCATGCAAATGCTCATCAGGGAATTTTTCATTGATGGGTGTTTCTAAACAATCATATTCCAAACGTGATAAATGATCAGCAACCACATTTTCACTTCCCTTTTTATCCTTAATTTCTAAGTCAAATTCTTGCAGCAATAGAATCCAACGAATTAACCTGGGTTTAGCATCAGCTTTAGCAAATAAATACTTAAGAGCAGCATGATCTGTGTATACTATTACTTTAGAACCTATCAAGTAAGACCTAAACTTGTCACATGCAAATATCACTACTAATAGCTCTTTTTCTGTTGTGGCATAGTTTTTCTGGGCCTCGTTCAAGGTTCTACTTGCATAGTATATAGCATGAAAGATCTTACCTCTTCTTTGCCCTAGTACTGCCCCCACGGCATAGTCACTAGCATCACACATCAGCTCAAATGGAATCTCCCAATTTGGTGCAACAATCACTGGTGCAGAGCTGAGCTTCTCCTTCAATATATTGAATGCCTGCAAACAATTTTCATCAAACACAAAAGTAGAGTCTTTTTCAAGTAAATTACACAGAGGTCTAGAGATTTTAGAGAAGTCCCTGATAAATCTCCTGTAAAAGCCAGCATGTCCCAAGAAGCTCCTGACTCCTTTTACTGAAGTGGGTGGTGGCAACTTCTCTATTACTTCCACTTTTGCCTTGTCAACTTCAATCCCTTTTTCTGACACCTTGTGACCTAACACTATTCCCTCTCGTACCATAAAATGGCATTTCTCCCAATTTAGAAGTAGGTTAGTTTCCTTACATCTTTTAAGCACACAGCCTAAATTTTCCAAACATGATTCAAATGACTTCCCAAAAACAGAGAAGTCATCCATAAATATTTCAATAAAATTCTCTAACATGTCAGAAAATATAGACATCATACACCTCTGAAAAGTAGCAGGTGCATTACAAAGACCAAAGGGCATTCTCCTAAATGCAAAAGTACCATAGGGACAAGTAAATGTGGTTTTCTCCTGATCCTCGGACGCTATATGAATTTGATTATACCCAGAATAACCATCAAGGAAACAGTAATAATCATGCCCTGCGAGTTTTTCTAACATCTGATCAATGAAAGGTAAGGGAAAGTGGTCTTTACGGGTGGCATTATTCAATTTTCTATAATCTATGCAAACTCGCCACCCTGTCACAGTACGGGTTGGGATCAATTCATTGGCATCATTCTTTACCACTGTCATGCCACCTTTCTTTGGTACAACTTGGACAGGACTAACCCATTTACTATCAGAAATTGGAAAAATAATGCCTGCATCTAACAATTTAAGCACTTCCTTTTTTACAACTTCCTTAAGAGTTGGGTTAAGTCTTCTTTGTGGTTGTACTGTAGGTTTACACTCAGCTTCAAGAAATATCCTATGAGTACACATTAAAGGGCTAATTCCCTTAATATCCGCAATGGTCCACCCGATAGCTTCCTTATGTTCTCTAAGAACATCCAAAAGTTGTTGCTCTTGATCACCTGTCAAAGAAGAAGAAATGATAATTGGCAAAGTATCATTTGTTCCAAGATAAGCATACTTTAAATGACCAGGCAAAGGTTTAAGTTCAAGCACCGGGGGTTGTGTCAATGATGGCATCGGTTTCTTCTCAATGGATCCTAGCTCCTCATAGTGTCGAGTCTTGAATTCATAAACTTGTTCAACACGTTCTTCTTGGGGTTCATCTTCACCATCACTCCAATCATCTAAATCCCTAAGAACTGACTCCATCGTGTCCACACCTGCATTCTCTTCCATGAACTCAGAGGAAAGCTCATCAACACTATCAATAGTGTAACAGGATTTACAGTCATCAAATTTCTTTGTAGCCTCATACACATTAAACGTGACTTGTTCATCCATAACTCTTAAAGTAAGCTTACCTTGTTCCACATCAATTAAGGCTTTACCTGTTGCAAGGAATGGTCTGCCAAGGATCATGGGTACCTCTTTATCCTCCTCCATCTCCAAGACTATAAAGTCAACTGGAAAGATGAATTTATCTACTTTCACTAGGACATTTTCCACAATCCCTCTTGGGTATTTGATGCTCCTATCAGCAAGTTGCAAGGTAACATGAGTTCCCTTGCACTCTCCAAGTCCCAATTTCCTAAAAATAGATAGAGGCATTAAATTTATACTTGCACCGGAGTCAATAAGAACTTTATCAAAATGAAAATTGCCTATGGTGCAAGGAACAGTAAAACTCCCCTGATCTCTTTGTTTTCTTGGCAAACTAGGTACATCATTCTGTAAGATCATTGAACATTCCCCTGTAAGCATCACCGGTTCATTCCCTTCAATCTTCCTCTTCTTTGTGAGTAAATCCTTCATGAACCTAGCATATGATGGCATCTGCTGAAGTGCTTCTGCAAAAGGAATGTTAATTTGCAATTTTTTAAAGACTTCTAAAAATTTAGCAAATTGTGAATCCAATTGTTGTTGCTTCAGCCTTCCTGGGAAAGGAATAGGAGGAACATATGCTTTCACTTTTGGTGAATTTTTCTTTGATTCCTCTTCCTTTTGTTTCCCTTTATCTTTTTCCAGGTTAACCTCCTCTTCCTCAAGTTTCTTATCAACCAATTCCTTACCACTTCTTAACATAATAGCATTTACACCCTTAGGATTTTGCTCAGTATTGCTAGGTAAAGACCCAGATGGTCTATTACTCAACTGTTGAGACATTTGACTAAGCTGATTTTCAAGATTCCTAATGGTGGCTTGTTGATTTTGCAACATTGTGTCAGTCTTTTGCATATAACTTATCATGAGTTCTTCCATTTTAGACTGACCTTGCTGAGAAGAGGTATTATGATTAGGATATTGTTGATGGGGAGTATTATGATTAGGACCTTGCTTTTGAAATCCAGGAGGTTTAAGTACATTGTTATCATTTCTCCATGAGAAATTTGGATGATTACGCCACCCTGGATTGTAGGTGTTTGAATAAGGTCCTTGATTACCTCTTTGGAAATTGTTGACAAAATTTACTTGCTCTCCATGGGATGAGGAGGAAAAGTTTCCAGATGGGCACTCAAGAGTTGAGTGTGGTCCTGAGCATAACTCACAACAAGAAATTTGATTAACATTGAAAGAAGGTGTAGAGGTAAGTTTACTTACCTGGGCGGTAAGAGCAGAAATCTGAGCTGTTAAGGTGTCCATGTCATTGGCAGATGCCACTCTAGACTTACCTCTTTCATGTTGCCAATTATGTGCACTAGAGGCCATTTCATCTATCAAAGCACTAGCCTCATCATATGTCTTACTCATTAGTGCACCACCAGAAGCAGCATCTACCAGAGATCTCAATGTGTCATCTAAACTGAGATAGAATATCTCAATAAGGAGATTATCTGGTAATCCATGATGGGGGCATTTTCTAATTGCCTCCTTGAATCTTTCCCATGCTTCATAAAGTGATTCACCACTAAACTTACTGAAGTTTGTGATGTCATTTCTTAACCTAGCAGTTCTAGCTGGTGGAAAAAATCTCCTTAAAAATTTAGATGAGAAGATCTACCCAAGTGGTTACAGAGTCTTGTGGCAATGAATTGTACCAAGCCCTAGCTTTTTCTCTAAGTGAAAACGGAAAAAGTTGTAGCCTAATTACATCATCAGATACATTATTCATTTTCACTGTATTACAATATTGAAGAAATACTGCAATATGCTCATCAGGACTCTCATTTGGATATCCTCCAAATTGATTTGATTGAACCATTTGAACGAGTGCTGGTTTTAACTCGAAATTATTAGCCTGAATTGTTGGTCTTCTAAATGCAGGACCTGAAACAACAGGTATCGTGTATTCCCGAAGTGCTCTACCAACACCTTGAATCTGATTGTTGTTCTCATCTGCCATGTTCTCTTCTTCCTTTCTTCTCTGCTCTCTTCTAAGTTGTCGCAAAGTGCGTTCTATCTCAAGATTAATTGGTAGAAGTTTAGCACTTCTACTCCTGCGCATAAAAAGAACCTTAAAGAGAATGGAAAACGATCACACAAAGATAAGAAAAATTAAATAACAAAATAATTGTGCCTAAATTACCAACAGAATTACGAAATCTAATATCTATTAGTTCCCCGGCAACGGCGCCAAAAACTTGATACGCTCAGAACGTATATATAAAATGGGAGCGTAAATTGCAGCAAGTGCACTGGTCGTATCAAGTAATAAAGTGGTGAAAAGTAAGGTTGTCGATCCCTCGAGGAACCAATAGAGTACTAGATCTATGGCAATTCTTATCAATATCTAGGTAATTAAAAAGGGGTTTTGAAATGTCTAATCTAAAAATTTAACTTAAAGCAACAAGGAAAATTTTATGAAGAATCTATCAATTATGAACAAGGGAAATTAGAATTCACCCTAGATTTGTTAATCAAATTGCTACCATGTTATATCAACTTGTGGTTATAAGTTTATTCAAGTGAGTTTAGAAAATCCTTTTTAGGGATGTTGACCTTAAATTAATTAGTCGGCTTCCGCGTCTCCAATTAACCAAGGAATCAAAATTATGTTCATACACCTCCCGATGCTACAAACAACTAATGCCCTAAATCAATTAACCCTAATCCCTTAGTGATTAATTAACAAGAAACATTGCATTGTGCCCTCCATAGACTCTAATTAAACCAATTATCGCAACTCCCGTATTGACAATCAATCTAATTAAGAATTCCTAACAAATCCTCATCAACTCCCGTATCAAAAGGATTTCTAACAATTATAATGAAAGACCAATTATAATTGAAATCAAAGGAATTGCAATCATGAATAATCCTAATAATTCCTAATCATATAACATGGCTACAATTATCCTTTTAACATTCTAGGGTTTCATCCAATTTCCCACAAGGATGATTTAGAACATTATAGTATGAATTGCATAAAAACAATTGAAATAAATAGATGCAATGGAATTCATATTAAACAACAAGATTAAACTAATAAATGGCATAAAAGAAAATAAAGTAAATGGAACAATTGCTATAATCTTCAAGAGCTTCAATCTTCCAAAATGACTCCTTGAATTCTTCAATTGAAAGCAAACTTCAACAAAATGACATTCTTTCTTCAAACTAAACTTTGGAAAAATCTAAAGTACCTAAGGAAATTCTAATGAGGCTAGAACAAAGAAGAAGAAAAAGAATTCTAAACAAAAGAAAGGATGGATTCTCCAACAAAAAGGGATGCTTCCAAGGTTCACACAAGGGGTCTATTTATAGATCCAAAGAGGAGGGGGATGAGGTGGATCTGATGAGGATTTGAGTCAGCAAATTAATTAAGATATGATTTTGGAGAGATTCTTGCAATGGATATCCGGGGAGTAATGAAGGCCGGCTCAAGGCCGGTTTAAAGGCCGACGGCTTTACTTCTTTTTGAGGCCGGTTTAATATAGGCCGGCTCAAGGCCGGCGGCCTTCAGTGTAATCCTTCTCTCACTTCTTCAATTTTGTGAAAAACTCCTCCAATTAACTTGTAATTTACTTTTGGGTCCTCAAAACCTGTATTTTCACAAAAAAAACACCATTAAGTATCATTTCTTTATATTTTCTTATAATATTGAAATAAATTTAATATAAGTCCAAAAGAAAATATAAGTATAATGTGATCTTATCATTCTTGAATACATTGATCTTGGGTTTAAGGGGTAATTTTCAATTATAACTTGAGTTCTATTCATAAACGTGTTCTTATGTATTTGAACAAACCTTCTGATTACTTTGATGAGAATCAAATTCTGATTTGATTGGTAACAAGTTCTAAGAAACAATTTGGGTCTTGCGCTTCCACATCAGGATGAATCCTATTGAAGGTAGGGGAAATGATACAGATACTACTCCACATGCCACTAATGTTCAAGAAATTGACTTGGAGAATAATCTTGGAGATTTTAGCAGACCAATCACCAGGGCCCAAACTAAAAGACTGAAGGAGCAACATCAATTATTTGTGTAAAAATGGGTTGATAATGGGCTATGCAAGCTTGGAGATTTTAAAGAGCCCATGTTCATTAATTTAGTTGGGCTAAAAGATTCGCTTTGGATTCAACCCATCTCATTTCTAGCCATCCAAGTATTGTCTAGATTCATCGAACCTTGGAACAACTCCTTGCAATAAATTTGAGCAGTTTTTCCGACCAGGTGGGGGTTACAAGAGTTAATTAGTGACACCGCCTTGATTATCTAGGTTCGATGTACTTCTGATGAAAAAAACTCTATAAATAGGGCTGTTTAGTTTTGTTTTAAGCATCATGTAAGTTGTATTTAGTTTCCATATTGGAATATAAGCGAGTTCGTTTTCTTGTGTTTTTATGCGTAAGGTGTTGAGTTGAAGGCAATTGAGTTCATCTTTTGTATTTCAATTTTTAATTCCTATTTCTATTGTTCTAGAATACTTTGATCTTGGATTCAAGGGGTAATTTTCAAATATAACTTGAGTTCTCTTCACAAACGTGTTCTTAGATAATTGAACAAACCTTCTGATTACTTTGGTGAGAATCAAATTCTTATTTGATTGGTACCAAGTTCTAAGAAACAATTTGGGTCCTGAGCTTCCACATCAGGCTGAATCCTTTTGAAGGGAGGGGAAATGGTACAGATGCTACTTCACATGCCACTAATGTTCAAGAAAGTGACTTGGAGAATCATCTTGGAGATTTTAGCAGACGAATCACCAGGGCCCAAACTAAAAGACTGAAGGAGCAACTTTAATTATTTGTGTAAAAATGGGTTGATAATGGGCTATGCAAGCTTGGAGATTTTAAAGAGCCCAAGTTCATTAATTTAGTTAGGCTAAAATATTAGCTTCGGATTCAACCCATCTCATTTATAGCCATCCAAGTAATGTCTAGATTCATTGAACCTTGGAACAACTCCTTGCAATAAATTTGAGCAGTTTTTCCAACCAGGTGGGAGTTACAAGAGTTAATTAGTGACACCACCTTGATTGTCTAGGTTCGATGTACTTCTGATGAAAAAAACTCTATAAATAGGGCTGTTTAGTTTTGTTTTAAGCATCATGTAAGTTGTATTTAGTTTCCATATTGGAATATAAGCGAGTTCGTTTTCTTGTGTTTTTATGCGTAAGGTGTTGAGTTGAAGGCAATTAAGTTCACCTTTTGTATTTCAATTTTTAATTCCTATTTCTATTGTTCTAGAATACTTTGATCTTGGATTCAAGGGGTAATTTTCAAATATAACTTGAGTTCTCTTCACAAACGTGTTCTTAGGTAATTGAACAAACCTTCTGATTACTTTGGTGAGAATCAAATTCTTATTTGATTGGTACCAAGTTCTAAGAAACAATTTGGGTCCTGAGCTTCCACATCAGGCTGAATCCTTTTGAAGGGAGGGGAAATGGTACAGATGCTACTTCACAATCCACTAATGTCCAAGAAAGTGACTTGGAGAATCATCTTGGAGATTTTAGCAGACGAATCACCAGGGCCCAAACTAAAAGACTGAAGGAGCAACTTTAATTATTTGTGTAAAATGGGTTGATAATGGGCTATGCAAGCTTGGAGATTTTAAAGAGCCCAAGTTCATTAATTTAGTTGGCTAAAAGATTAGCTTTGGATTCAACCCATCTCATTTCCTAGCCATCCAAGTAATGTCTAGATTCATTGAACCTTGGAACAACTCCTTGCAATAAATTGAGCAGTTTTTCCACCAGGGGGAGTTACAAGAGTTAATTAGTGACACCACCTTGATTGTCTAGGTTCGATGTACTTCTGATGAAAAAAACTCTATAAATAGGGCTGTTTAGTTTTGTTTTAAGCATCATGTAAGTTGTATTTAGTTTCCATATTGGAATATAAGCGAGTTCGTTTTCTTGTGTTTTTATGCGTAAGGTGTTGAGTTGAAGGCAATTGAGTTCACTCTTTTGTATTTCAATTTTTAATTCCTATTTCTATTGTTCTAGAATACTTTGATCTTGGATTCAAGGGGTAATTTTCAAATATAACTTGAGTTCTCTTCACAAACGTGTTCTTAGGTAATTGAACAAACCTTCTGATTACTTTGGTGAGAATCAAATTCTTATTTGATTGGTACCAAGTTCTAAGAAACAATTTGGGTCCTGAGCTTCCACATCAGGCTGAATCCTTTTGAAGGGAGGGGAAATGGTACAGATGCTACTTCACATGCCACTAATGTTCAAGAAAGTGACTTGGAGAATCATCTTGGAGATTTTAGCAGACGAATCACCAGGGCCCAAACTAAAAGACTGAAGGAGCAACTTTAATTATTTGTGTAAAAATGGGTTGATAATGGGCTATGCAAGCTTGGAGATTTTAAAGAGCCCAAGTTCATTAATTTAGTTGGGCTAAAAGATTAGCTTTGGATTCAACCCATCTGATTTCCAGCCATCCAAGGAATGTCTAGATTCATTGAACCTTGGAACAACTCCTTGCAATAAATTGAGCAGTTTTTCCACCAAGGTGGGAGTTACAAGAGTTAATTAGTGACACCACCTTGATTGTCTAGGTTCGATGTACTTCTGATGAAAAAAACTCTATAAATAGGGCTGTTTAGTTTTGTTTTAAGCATCATGTAAGTTGTATTTAGTTTCCATATTGGAATATAAGCGAGTTCGTTTTCTTGTGTTTTTATGCGTAAGGTGTTGAGTTGAAGGCAATTGAGTTCAACTTTTGTATTTCAATTTTTAATTCCTATTTCTATTGTTCTAGAATACTTTGATCTTGGATTCAAGGGGTAATTTTCAAATATAACTTGAGTTCTCTTCACAAACGTGTTCTTAGATAATTGAACAAACCTTCTGATTACTTTGGTGAGAATCAAATTCTTATTTGATTGGTACCAAGTTCTAAGAAACAATTTGGGTCCTGAGCTTCCACATCAGGCTGAATCCTTTTGAAGGGAGGGGAAATGGTACAGATGCTACTTCACATGCCACTAATGTTCAAGAAAGTGACTTGGAGAATCATCTTGGAGATTTTAGCAGACGAATCACCAGGGCCCAAACTAAAAGACTGAAGGAGCAACTTTAATTATTTGTGTAAAAATGGGTTGATAATGGGCTATGCAAGCTTGGAGATTTTAAAGAGCCCAAGTTCATTAATTTAGTTAGGCTAAAAGATTAGCTTTGGATTCAACCCATCTCATTTCTAGCCATCCAAGTAATGTCTAGATTCATTGAACCTTGGAACAACTCCTTGCAATAAATTTGAGCAGTTTTTCCAACCAGGTGGGAGTTACAAGAGTTAATTAGTGACACCACCTTGATTGTCTAGGTTCGATGTACTTCTGATGAAAAAAACTCTATAAATAGGGCTGTTTAGTTTTGTTTTAAGCATCATGTAAGTTGTATTTAGTTTCCATATTGGAATATAAGCGAGTTCGTTTTCTTGTGTTTTTATGCGTAAGGTGTTGAGTTGAAGGCAATTGAGTTCACCTTTTGTATTTCAATTTTTAATTCCTATTTCTATTGTTCTAGAATACTTTGATCTTGGATTCAAGGGGTAATTTTCAAATATAACTTGAGTTCTCTTCACAAACGTGTTCTTAGGTAATTGAACAAACCTTCTGATTACTTTGGTGAGAATCAAATTCTTATTTGATTGGTACCAAGTTCTAAGAAACAATTTGGGTCCTGAGCTTCCACATCAGGCTGAATCCTTTTGAAGGGAGGGGAAATGGTACAGATGCTACTTCACAATCCACTAATGTCCAAGAAAGTGACTTGGAGAATCATCTTGGAGATTTTAGCAGACGAATCACCAGGGCCCAAACTAAAAGACTGAAGGAGCAACTTTAATTATTTGTGTAAAAATGGGTTGATAATGGGCTATGCAAGCTTGGAGATTTTAAAGAGCCCAAGTTCATTAATTTAGTTGGGCTAAAAGATTAGCTTTGGATTCAACCCATCTGATTTCCAGCCATCCAAGGAATGTCTAGATTCATTGAACCTTGGAACAACTCCTTGCAATAAACTTGAGCAGTTTTTGCTACCAAGTGGGAGTTACAAGAGTTAATTAGTGACACCACCTTGATTGTCTAGGTTCGATGTACTTCTGATGAAAAAAACTCTATAAATAGGGCTGTTTAGTTTTGTTTTAAGCATCATGTAAGTTGTATTTGTTTCCACATTGGAATATAAGCGAGTTCGTTTTCTGTGTTTTTATGCGTAAGGTGTTGAGTTGAAGGCAATTGAGTTCACCTTTTGTATTTCAATTTTTAATTCCTATTTCTATTGTTCTAGAATACTTTGATCTTGGATTCAAGGGGTAATTTTCAAATATAAC
This sequence comes from Laguncularia racemosa, assembly GCA_037954665.1. Classification (NCBI taxonomy): domain Eukaryota; kingdom Viridiplantae; phylum Streptophyta; class Magnoliopsida; order Myrtales; family Combretaceae; genus Laguncularia; species Laguncularia racemosa. The sequence continues at coordinate 18,270 of JBBMOL010000587.1, forward strand.
TTGAGTTCTCTTCACAAACGTGTTCTTAGGTAATTGAACAAACCTTCTGATTACTTTGGTGAGAATCAAATTCTTATTTGATTGGTACCAAGTTCTAAGAAACAATTTGGGTCCTGAGCTTCCACATCAAGCTGAATCCTTTTGAAGGGAGGGGAAATGGTACAGATGCTACTTCCACATACCACTAATGTTCCCAAAAAAGTGACTTGGAGAATCAAACTTGGAGATTTTAGCAGACGAATCACCAGGGCCCAAACTAAAAGACTGAAGGAGCAACTTAATTATTTGTGTAAAAATGGGTTGATAATGGGCTATGCAAGCTTGGAGATTTTAAAGAGCCCAAGTTCATTAATTTAGTTGGGCTAAAAGATTAGCTTTGGATTCAACCCATCTGATTTCCAGCCATCCAAGGAATGTCTAGATTCATTGAACCTTGGAACAACTCCTTGCAATAAACTTGAGCAGTTTTTGCTACCAAGTGGGAGTTACAAGAGTTAATTAGTGACACCACCTTGTTTGTCTAGGTTCGATGTACTTCTGATGAAAAAAACTCTATAAATAGGGCTGTTTAGTTTTGTTTTAAGCATCATGTAAGTTGTATTTAGTTTCCACATTGGAATATAAGCGAGTTCGTTTTCTTGTGTTTTTATGCGTAAGGTGTTGAGTTGAAGGCAATTGAGTTCACCTTTTGTATTTCAATTTTTAATTCCTATTTCTATTGTTCTAGAATACTTTGATCTTGGATTCAAGGGGTAATTTTCAAATATAACTTGAGTTCTCTTCACAAACGTGTTCTTAGGTAATT
>JBBMOL010000587.1:25538-98009 GCA_037954665.1 Laguncularia racemosa
TTTGAAGAGTTGGAACCACGGTTGTGGGAGCAAAAGAAGGGGGTAACACACTATCATTTTGAAGAGTTATAGCTACATCCAAAGGTAAGAACATCATCCTTGCTTAAACATGTGTGATTTGAAGTGCAAGAGAAGGATTAGTACATAATTAGTAACGCCTACTGAATTCATCGATGATTATGATATTCCCACCTTTAGGCCACCACAAATAAAGCTTCTATTGGATGATTTTTGTGAGATTCAATTGATGATTGATGATTTTCCATGACCAATGTGAAGTTAGATGCAAGTTTAAGTAACAAATGGAATGTAATGCATGGAATTTCCATATAGAGATGAATGTAGGTTTAACACCACTAGTATATTCAAATTGGGATTAATTTCTTGAACTTGAATATGATTTGATGATAAAATAAGGTTAATTGATAGTTAGTGTGATGATTTAAGATTTTGGAAGTAGTTTAGATGGAGGTTCCAAAGTATAGAGTGAATACATGTTTGGATCGAGTGAAATTGATTTTTCAAATTATAAATGGGAAGATTAAAGTTGATTCTTAGAATTTCCAGCATATTTCAAGTGTAAGTGAAGTGAGAAATGTGGATGAAAATGGTGTTGTATGATGATTTAAGGTTTACATGAAGTTTAGTAAATTTTGGAGAGAAGTTGTGATGAAAATTGACTGTTTGATCTTAAGAATTGTGGTCACCATTACTTGTCATGTTACTATGATTAAATTTAAAAAAAATTGAATTAATATGTTCAATTTGAGTTAATTTAGGTATGACACGTTCAATTGGTGAATGGAAGTTTGTTTGGATGTGAAATAAAGCTTAGAGGTTGAGTTGTAATGAAATTAAGCTAATTGTTTTTACTTTGCTAGACATTTCTGATTATTTTAGGCTATTATGAAATATTCACGTTTTAGACACTGGGAGTGCATAGGAACAAGTGGGCTTTGATTTAGAGTAATTTGAACTTGAATTAAGTGAGATATGGGCTTCTAAAGTGTAGGTTCCTAACTTTGCTTGGTCTGAAAATTTAATGGGCCTAAACTAATTAAAATGAAGCTTTTATGGCTAAAATAGATATAGGAAGTGATAAGGGTTAAAATGATTTTGGTTTGACTTAATTTGAATTTAAAATAAATAAGTTATAGCCCTTTAAAATTAGAATATTCTAAAATGATAAATTTAAAATTTGGAATAGGATGATTAATATAATTTGGGTCAAGGCTAGCCCAATACCTATAATCAACCCCATGGGTGGTCTATATGGAAATACATAATTTAATTTATTTGGCTTAAACAACTTAAGAAACCAATTTGGACTAATTTAGGAATTTAACTTAATAAATAAACCTTAGTTGGCATAAATGGATTTAAAAAGAATTCCATAGGCCCAAACCCAACTTTCATTTAGGCTTATTTCTTCTTTAGGGCTCATATCCTAAATGGACCTTTATAAGTAAAAAAAAAAAAAAAAAAAAAACTAAAGGGGCCTTAAATCCAATAAAACCCTAAATCTACTAAAGACTAAAAATGAAATTAAAGTTAGGCATAATAATCAAACTGAGCTTAAGATACAATAAATAAAATTAAACGGACACAATGGGCCTAAGATAATTATAATAGATTAAAATTTACCTAATTGGACCTAATAACTTAAACGTTTCTAAATTAGCCTAGACACCTGAATTAGGACATAATAAACCTAAATGAGCAAATTAAATGAATTAAGTCCAAATTTGATAAATTACCTCAAATGATAGGATTAATTAAATTAATTAGGGCAAGTGGGCTCAATTCTAAACATAATTAGGCTTATTATTCTCTAAAGGCTAAAACATCCTAATTGGGCCTTAGACATATCTAGATTCAAATTTAAACAATAATAGGTTGAAGTGAATAAAGCTTAAATGGTATAAGCTAAATTAGCTAAAAGGCAAATTGGGCTTTCATAACCACTAATGGGTCTATTACTACTATAGACCTTAAATAGTCTAAACCAACCTTAAAATAGCATCTAAATACATAAAATTATTATTTGACTTAAGTTTTCTCTTTTAATGCATAAAATTAGCTCAGCTTACTTAAATGGAATTTCATTCTTCAACTTAGAAGCTTTCAACCTTTGCAAGTGCATAGTAACATGTGTGTTATTTACTAGGTTAGAAATTTTAAATTGTACTAATAATTAACTCGATTAAGTATCTACTTACCGCTTATACTTAGTTACTTGATCCAGCAAGTGACATCCCAAGATCGAGATTACGGCTAAGATTGTATACCTTGAAATGACACAATAGATTATGTGCTTAGGCTATCAAGGAATGGCTTGGTGAGTAGCTAATAAGCGAAATTGTATTAGATAATGGGCATTGTAAGAAGAGAGAGGGTACGTCGGGAGTTGCTCAAGGATTATGGATCTTGACGAGCAACACAATATAGTTGAATTATGATTAGTGAGGACTACATAATGGTGAGGTCACTTAGACAAGACTACTTGATTTTAGTTTTGTGACGTGGAGTTTAGCTGCTCCCTATTAACCCCCAATTATTACTTTGGTGAAATCGAACCCTAGGTCTACCATTGTGTTGTTCATAGTCATGAGTACTTATGTATTGGTTGTTTACTTTATTTAAACTAAAATAAATTGTATGATTGATTGTTGTATTTATATGTGGGCCTACTTAACATCTATGTGTGTTGGCATTATTGTGTACTGGATCTTTTGGCTCACTTTTCTTTTTTAGGTAAGGACTTCATGATAGATTCCCTATATGATTCGATGGGTTTTGGTTCTGAGGAGGAGTATGGGGACTTAGATCTCAAGGACTATTACTACTACTACTAATTTCCATTTTTAGACTTATTATTTACTTTTTGGTATTGTATTTCGACTTACTATAGGAGCTACTTATAGCTTCATGGCTTGTTTACTTATATCTATATTTTGTGAAACCACTGGACCCTAGGACTTAGATACCTATTACATGTTATCTGTTACGTTTTTCTAAGATTGATGAACCTTCAATCATTTTCAAAATTAGTGAACCATCAAATATTTTCAAATTTAATTAACGATTTTAATGACTTAAAACTAGTTTGGAAACCTACTTAGTAATTATAGCCTTATGTATTCTATTTAAGTAAGTTACGTAGCAAACTGTTGTCAACATAAAGAATGAGGGGCGTGACAATACCCATTTCATCCAGACATCATTTTAGCACACATCAATAAGCCCACCAAATAATCCACATTTAACTCACTTAAGTGCGTAACAAGTTAGCCTAAGCTTATATATCAACATCAAACCTTCATTTTAATTAAAGATTAAGTGGTTTACCTTTTCTAGCACCACAAATCACACCACCTAGGTTGAGGATGCTCCAAAACAATTTCTAAGTGGGTTTTCTTCAACTTTGGACATTACCTTAAGGTTAGGAGCCTTACCTAGTATCTACATCTAGTGGTCCTACCGGACCATCTAAAACGCAAAAAGATTTAACCAACTTACCTTGTTGAAGTTTTATGAGTTGTAACTAACTTGTTAGAAGCCTTTACGATGTTTTCTTTTGATCAAAATGTAAATACCCATAAATTATGTAGTTATATAATATTATTAAAATATAATGCCAAGGACTAACTTCTATTTATTACAATGACATAGGGGTAATTAAGTCTTTTCATGGTCAGAGTATATAAACCATATATTGACCTAGTAAACCCTTTTCACTAATTGCACAGTAGCAGACAAAAGGGACACTCTTTGGAGATTTAAGATAACCTAGCGAACAACCACCAAGACTAATTTAATTTTACCAGGTAAGAGATTCTAATGTTCGAATTATTATTTCTAATGACAGAATTGAGGGTCAAACAAACTTTAAATACATGATATATAGAATTCAGATTAAGGAAAGGGGGTGGAATGGGCATGGAATTAAGTGATTGAGGGTTTGAATCATGGATTAAGATAAATAAGTACATTAATCCGCATAATGTATTAGGATTAACAAAATTTAGAATCCAATTAAACTTATGATCATGCAAATCAGGCTGAGGAATGAATTAGAGAAGGGGAAAAACGCTTCATGAGGAACAATGTAGTACACCATTAGGTACACGCCTATGTACCTGCCTATGTAGAAATATGTATTGTGTATAGAAAAGTACATGGATAAGGGACATGCCTGTGTACTTAGGCGTGTGAAATCATGAAAATACATAGAAAAGTATTCAACCAAGTACACGACTGTATACTTGGGTATGCTAACATGCCGCAATATATAGAAAGAAAAATGGCCACAATACGTGGCCATGTATTCAACCATGCAAAGTATACGGCCTAAGGCACAACCGTATACCTAAAGACATTGTTTTAATTGATTTAATTTCTACCTATTTGAAATTCCATACAACCTAAACACTTAGTATAAACCTACAAATTCCAGTAGAGTAAAAATAAGTAATCCTATAACGATCAAGTAAATAAAATTGAGAAACTTATATTATTCCTATACCAGTACTATAAGTAAACTCTTGACATTTTTGACAGATTACAATCTAGTTATTAGTCCAAGACCAACCGTGCTTTAGACTACGTTTCTAGGTACATATAACTTTTATTATTTCTTGTGATTGTTAGGATAGTTGTGAATTGGAATAACATATAATGGATTGGATTAAGTTACTTGTTGTTTGTGCTTGGCTCAGCCTAGGGGCTTATAATGGCAAATCCCTAGGAGGCAACCCAATGATCTTTATGTGACGCTACTCTTAGTGGAGTAGTGCTTGGAAATGATTCAAGTAGTTTTAAGGACTCATGGGTGTTGAGGCCCATAGTGGCAGTTCCTAACACCAAATTATGTATTAAGCATGTATATATGATTTGGTGGGGTCATGAGTCCCCCATTGATATTTTATGACTTAAATGAAATGATAGCATGTTATATGATTTTGATATCTACATTGATGCATGTGACTTAACTTATATATTGAGCATTAGCTCACTCCTCGAGGTATTTTTTTTTAGCTTTAAGCACGGGTGAATATGCTACCTATGACAAGGACCTAGGGTTAAATGTGTAGGAAGGGGGTAACGTAAATTTCTTTTATTACTATGATGACTATGTGAAGATTTTCCTTCAAAGCCATTGAAATAGTGATGGAACTTATTTGGGATTTTGGGATTTGAGTACTTAGAATAGTTTTGATTTAGAGTATTTTAAATTTATGTATCAAGAGCACTTTGAAGAAGTATACAGATTGTTAATAGAATTTAATTGAGTCATTTGTTTATATTGTTAAATGTTCTCTTGATTATGATTGATAGGAAATGTAGATTTTGTGGTATATAGTGGTTAAGAGCCTTAACGTGTCTTTACTTGGTAAAAACACATGGTGGGTTGTAGAATCCTAAGTTTCAAGGCGTTATAGATTAAATGGTATTAGAGCTTAGATTTGATGATCCTTAGAAACTAGGTAATGATCAATAGATATAAGCTTTAATTAGTAGAAAGTAGGCAATGATCTTTTGATGGATTAGGCATTGAAATTGTAGGATGGTGAGATATAAAGAGAGTCGGTGAAATTATGGGTCGATTGGTTGGTTTAGTAGTATATTTTACATTAATTATTATTTTTATTTGTAGTTCTTTTAATTTGTATTTTATTCATTTACAAGTATGCATATATGTATATATAGGAGTATAATAATATTGACTTTTGAACCGACATTAACTCTCAGGTTTATTTAGTTGTCTCCTCTCAAGCAGAATGCCTCCAAAGAGAATTGCTGGATAACGCTCATCAAGGGGTGTTGGGCATGGCAACCTAAATGAGGGGAACCTCCATGGTCAACAGCCACACGAGGGATAAGGTCAAGTTGAAGACTAAATTGCCCAATTTTAGCAAATTGTGAACAAGCTAGTGGGGTTGTTAACACAATAATATGATACAAATGCTACTCCACATGCCACTAATGTTCAAGAAAGTAACTTGGAGAATCATCTTGGAGATTTTAGCAGACTAATTACCAGGGCCAAAACTAAAAGACTAAAGGAACAACTTCAATTATTTGTGCAAAAATAGGTTGATAATGGGCTATGCAATCTCAGAGATTATAAAGAGCCCGAGTTCATTAATTTAGTTGGGCTAAAAGATTAGCTTTGGATTCAGTCCATCCCATTTCTAGCCATCCAAGTAATGTCTAGATTCATTTAACCTTGGAACAACTCTTAGCAATAAATTTGAGCAATTTTTTTTTTTCCAACCAGGTGGCAAAAATCGAGGAGTCACAAGAGTTAATTAGTGACACCACCTTGATTGTCTAGGATCGATGTACTTTTGACGAAAAAAAAAACTCTATAAATAGGGCTGTTTAGTTTTGTTTTAGAAGAATCCAGGTGGTATTGATGATGCGAAACCCCAACACCCAAATTGTATCTTAAAACTTTTTACAAATCAAATCAGAATTTGATTCTCACCAAAGTAATCAGAAAGTTTGTTCAATTACCCAAGAACACATTTGTGAAAAGAACTCAAGTTATAATTGAAAATTACCCCTTGAACCCAAGATCAAAGTATTCAAAAACAATAGAAATAGGAATTAAAAATTGAAATACAAAAGATGAACTCAATTGCATTCAAATCAACAACTTATGCATAAAAGCACAAGAAAACAAACTCTCTTATATTCCAATACGGAAACTCAATACAACGTACATGATGCTTAAAACAAAACTAAACAGCCCTATTTATAGAGTTTTTTTCATCAAAAGTACATCGAACCTAAACAATCAAGGTGGTGTCACTAATTAACTCTTGTAACCCCCACCTGGTTGGAAAAACTACTCAAATTTATTGCAAGGAGTTGTTCGAAGGTTCAATGAATCTAGACATTACTTGGATGGCTAGAAATGAGATGGGCTGAATCCTAAGATAATCTTTTAGCCTAACTAAATTAATGAACTTGGGCTGTTTAAAATCTCCAAGCTTGCATAGCCCATTATCAACCCATTTTTACTCAAATAATTGAAGTTGCTCCTTCAGTATTTTAGTTCGGGCCCTGGTGATTGGTCTGCTAAAATCTCCAAGATGATTCACCAAGTCACTTTCTTGAACATTAGTGGCATGTGGAGTAGCATTTCTATCATTTCCCCTCCCTTCAAAAGGATTCATCTTGATGTGGAAGCTCAAGGCCCAAATTGTTTCTTAGAACTTGTTACCAATCAAATCAGAATTTGATTCTCACCAAAGTAATCAGAAGGTTTGTTTAATTACCTAAGAACACGTTTGTGAAGAGAACTCAAGTTATAATTGAAAATTACCCCTTGAACCCAAGATCAAAGTATTCAAGAACAAAAGAAATAGGAATTAAAAATTGAAATACAAGAGATGAACTCAATTGCATTCAACTCAACAACTTATGCATAAAAACACAAGAAAACAAACTCTGTTATATTCCAATATGGAAACTCAATACAACTTACATGATGCTTAAAACAAAATAAACTGCCCTATTTATAGAGTTTTTTTCATCGAAAGTACATCGAACCAAGATTGCAAGGAGTTGTTCCCAAGGTTCAATGAATCTAGACATTACTTGGATGGCAGAAATGAGATGGGTTGAATCCAAAGCTAATCTTTTAGCCCAACTAAATTAATGAACATGGGCTCTTTAAAATCTCCAAGCTTGCATAGCCAATTATCAACCCATTTTTACACAAATAATTGAAGTTGCTCCTTCAGTCTTTTAGTTTGGGCCTTGGTGATTGGTTTGCTAAAATCTCCAACATTATTCTCCAAGTCACTTTCTTGAACATTAGTGGCATGTGGAGTCGCATTTGTATCATTTCCCCTCCCTTCAAAAGGATTCATCCTGATGTCGAAGCTCAGGAGCCAAATTGTTTCTTTGAACTTGTTACCAGTCAAATCAGAATTTGAATCTCACCAAAGTAATCAGAAGGTTTGTTCAAATACCTAAGAACACGTTTGTGAAGAGAACTCAAGTTATAATTGAAAATTACCCTTGAACCCAAGATCAAAGTATTCAAGAACAATAGAAATAGGAATTAAAAATTGAAATACAAAAGATGAACTCAATTGCATTCAACTCAACACCTTATGCATAAAAACACAAGAAAACAAACTCTCTTATATTCCAATATGGAAACTCAATACAACTTACATGATGCTTAAAACAAAACTAAACAGCCATATTTATAGAGTTTTTTCATCAAAAGTACGTCGAACCTAAACAATCAAGGTGGTGTCACTAATTAACTCTTGTAACTCCCACCTGGTTGGAAAAACTGCTCAAATTTATTGCAAGGAGTTGTTCCAAGGTTCAATGAATCTAGACATTACTTGGATGGCTAGAAATGAGATTGGTTGAATCCAAAGCTAATTTTAGCCCAACTAAATTAATGAACATGGGCTCTTAAAATCTCCAAGCTTGCATAGCCAATTATCAACCCATTTTTACACAAATAATTGAAGTTGCTCCTTCAGTCTTTTAGTTTGGGCCTTGGTGATTGGTTTGCTAAAATCTCCAAGATTATTCTCCAAGTCACTTTCTTGAACATTAGTGGCATGTGGAGTAGCATTTGTATCATTTCCCCTCCCTTCAAAAGGATTCATCCTGATGTGGAAGCTCAGGACCCAAATTGTTTCTTAGAACTTGTTACCAATCAAATTAGAATTTGATTCTTACAAGTAATCAGAAGGTTTGTTCAATTACCTAAGAACACGTTTGTGAAGAGAACTCAAGTTATAATTGAAAATTACCCCTTGAACCCAAGATCAAAGTATTCAAGAACAATAGAAATAGGAATTAAAAATTGAAATACAAAAGATGAACTCAATTTCATTCAACTCAACACCTTAAGCATAAAAAGACAAGAAAACAAACCCACTTATATTCCAATATTGAAACTCAATGCAACTTACATGATGCTTAAAACAAAACTAAACAGCCCTATTTATAGAGTTTTTTTCATCAGAAGTACATCGAACCTAGACAATCAAGGTGGTGTCACTAATTAACTCTTGTAACCCCACCTGGTTGGAAAAACTGCTCAAATTTATTGCAAGGAGTTGTTCCAAGGTTCAATGAATCTAGACATTACTTGGATGGCTAGAAATGAGATGGGTTAATCCAAAGCTAATCTTTCCAACTAAATTAATGAACTTGGGCTCTTTAAAATCTCCAAGCTTGCATAGCCCATTATCAACCCATTTTTACACAAATAATTGAAGTTGCTCCTTCAGTCTTTTAGTTTGGGCCTTGGTGATTGGTCTGCTAAAATCTCCAAGATTATTCTCCAAGTCACTTTCTTGAACATTAGTGGCATGTGGAGTAGCATTTGTATCATTTCCCCTCCCTTCAAAAGGATTCATCCTGATGTGGAAGCTCAAGACCCAAATTGTTTCTTAGAACTTGTTACCAATCAAATCAGAATTTGATTCTCACCAAAGTAATCAGAAGGTTTGTTCAATTACCTAAGAACACGTTTGTGAAGAGAACTCAAGTTATAATTGAAAATTACCCTTGAACCCAAGATCAAAGTATTCAAGAACAATAGAAATAGGAATTAAAATTGAAATACAAAAGATGAACTCAATTGCATTCAACTCAACACCTTATGCATAAAAACACAAGAAAACAAACTCCCTTATATTCCAATATGGAAACTCAATACAACTTACATGATGCTTAAAACAAAACTAAACAGCCCTATTTAAAAGTTTTTTCATCAAAAGTACGTCGAACCTAAACAATCAAGGTGGTGTCACTAATTAACTCTTGTAACTCCCACCTGGTTGGAAAAACTGCTCAAAATTATTGCAAGGAGTTGTTCCAAGGTTCAATGAATCTAGACATTACTTGGATGGCCAGAAATGAGATGGGTTGAATCCAAAGCTAATCTTTTAGCCCAACTAAATTAATGAACTTGGGCTCTTTAAAATCTCCGAGCTTGCATAGCCCATTATCAACCCATTTTTACACAAATAATTGAAGTTGCTCCTTCAGTCTTTTAGTTTGGGCCTTGGTGATTAGTCTGCTAAAATCTCCAAGATTATTCTCCAAGTCACTTTCTTGAACATTAGTGGCATGTGGAGTAGCATTTGTATCATTTCCCCTCCTTTCAAAAGGATTCATCCTGATGTGGAAGCTCAGGACCCAAATTGTTTCTTAGAACTTGTTACCAATCAAATCAGAATTTGATTCTCACCAAAGTAATCAGAAGGTTTGTTCAATTACCTAAGAACACGTTTGTGAAAAGAACTCGAGTTATAATTGAAAATTACCCTTGAACCCAAGATCAAAGTATTCAAGAACAATAGAAATAGGAATTAAAATTGAAATACAAAAGATGAACTCAATTGCATTCAACTCAATACCTTATGCATAAAAACACAAGAAAACAAACTCTCTTATATTCCAATATGGAAACTCAATACAACTTAGATGATGCTTAAAACAAAACTAAACAGCCCTATTTATAAGTTTTTTCATCAAAAGTACGTCGAACCTAAACAATCAAGGTGGTGTCACTAATTAACTCTATTGTAACTCCCACCTGGTTGGAAAAACTGCTCAAATTTATTGCAAGGAGTTGTTCCAAGGTTCAATGAATCTAGACATTACTTGGATGGCCAGAAATGAGATGGGTTGAATCCAAAGCTAATCTTTTAGCCCAACTAAATTAATGAACTTGGGCTCTTTAAAATCTCCGAGCTTGCATAGCCCATTATCAACCCATTTTTACACATATAATTGAAGTTGCTCCTTCAGTCTTTTAGTTTGGGCCTTGGTGATTGGTCTGCTAAAATCTCCAAGATTATTCTCCAAGTCACTTTCTTGAACATTAGTGGCATGTGGAGTAGCATTTGTATCATTTCCCGTCCCTTCAAAAGGATTCATCCTGATGTGGAAGCTCAGGACCCAAATTGTTTCTTAGAACTTGTTACCAATCAAATCAGAATTTGATTCTCACCAAAGTAATCAGAAGGTTTGTTCAATTACCTAAGAACACGTTTGTGAAGAGAACTCAAGTTATAATTGAAAATTACCCATGAACCCAAGATCAAAGTATTCAAGAACAATAGAAATAGGAATTAAAAATTGAAATACAAAAGATGAACTCAATTGCATTCAACTCAACACCTTATGCATAAAAACACAAGAAAACAAACTCCTATATTCCAATATGGAAACTCAATACAACTTACATGATGCTTAAAACAAAACTAAACAGCCCTATTTATATAGTTTTTTCACCAAAAGTACGTCAAACCTAAACAATCAAGTTGGTGTCACTAATTAACTCTTATAACTCCCACCTGGTTAGAAAAACTACTCAAATGTATTGCAAAGAGTTGTTCTAAGGTTCAATGAATCTAGACATTACTTGGATGGCCAGAAATGAGATGGGTTGAATCCAAAGCTGATCTTTTTGCCTAACTAAATTAATGAACTTGGGCTCTTTAAAATCTCCGAGCATGCATAGCCCATTATCAACCCATTTTTACACAAATAATTGAAGTTGCTCCTTCAGTCTTTTAGTTTGGGCCTTGGTGATTGGTCTGCTAAAATCTCAAAGATTATTCTGCAAGTCACTTTCTTGAACATTAGTGGCATGTGGAGTAGCATTTGTATCATTTCCCCTCCCTTCAAAAGGATTCATCCTGATGTGGAAGCTCAGGACCCAAATTGTTTCTTAGAACTTGTTACCAATCAAATCAGAATTTGATTCTCACCAAAGTGATCAAAAGGTTTGTTCAATTACCTAAGAACACGTTTGTGAAGAGAACTCAAGTTATAATTGAAAATTACCCCTTGAACCTAAGATCAAAGTATTCAGGAACAATAGAAATAGGAATTAAAAATTGAAATACAAAACATGAACTCAATTGCATTCAACTCAACACCTTATGCATAAAAACTCAAGAAAACTAACTCTCTCATATTCCAATATGGAAACAGAATACAACTTAGATGATGCTTAAAACAAAACTAAACAGCCCTATTTATAGAGTTTTTTCATCAAAAGTACGTCAAACCTAAACAATCAAGGTGTTGTCACTAATTAACTCTTGTAACACCCACCTGGTTGGAAAAACTGCTCAAATTTATTGCAAGGAGTTATTCCAAGGTTCAATTAATCTAGACATTACTTGGATGGCTAGAAATGAGATGGGCAGAATCCAAAGCTAATATTTTAGCCCAAGTAAATTAATGAACTTGGGCTCTTTAAAATCTCCAAGCTTGCATAGCCCATTATCAACCCATTTTTACACAAATAATTGAAGTTGCTCCTTCAGTCTTTTAGTTTGGGCCCTGGTGATTGGTCTGCTAAAATCTCCAAGATGATTCTCCAAGTTACTTTCTTGAACATTAGTGGCATGTGGAGTAGCATTTGTATCATTTCCCCTCCCTTCAAAAGGATTCATCCTGATGTGGAAGCTCAAGACCCAAATTGTTTCTTAGAACTTGTTACCAATCAAATCAGAATTTGATTCTCACCAAAGTAATCAAAAGGTTTGTTCAATTACCTATGAACACGTTTGTGAAGAGAACTCAAGTTATAATTAAAATTTACCCCTTGAACCCAAGATCAAAGTATTCAAGAACAATAGAAATAGGAATTAAATATTGAAATACAAAAGATGAACTCAATTGCATTCAACTCAACACCTTATGCATAAAAACACAAGAAAACAAACTCCCTTATATTCCAATATGGAAACTCAATACAACTTACATGATGCTTAAAACAAAACTAAACAGCCCTATTTATAAAGTTTTTTCACCAAAAGTACGTCAAACCTAAACAATCAAGGTGGTGTCACTAATTAACTCCAGTAACTCCCACTTGGTTGGAAAAACTACTCAAATTTATTGCAAGGAGTTGTTCCAAGGTTCAATGAATCTAGACATTACTTAGATGGCCAGAAATGAGATGGGTTGAATCCAAAGCTAATCTTTTTGCCTAACTAAATTAATGAACTTGGGCTCTTTAAAATCTCCAAGCATGCATAGCCCATTATCAACCCATTTTTACACAAATAATTGAAGTTGCTCCTTCAGTCTTTTAGTTTGGGCCTTGGTGATTGGTCTGCTAAAATCTCAAAGATTATTCTGCAAGTCACTTTCTTGAACATTAGTGGCATGTGGAGTAGCATTTGTATCATTTCCCCTCCCTTCAAAAAGGATTCATGCTGATGTGGAAGCTCAGGACCCAAATTGTTTCTTAGAACTTGTTACCAATCAAATCAGAATTTGATTCTCACCAAAGTGATCAAAAGGTTTGTTCAATTACCTAAGAACACGTTTGTGAAGAGAACTCAAGTTATAATTGAAAATTACCCCTTGAACCTAAGATCAAAGTATTCAGGAACAATAGAAATAGGAATTAAAAATTGAAATACAAAACATGAACTCAATTGCATTCAGCTCAACACCTTATGCATAAAAACTCAAGAAAACAAACTCTCTCATATTCCAATATGGAAACTGAATACAACTTAGATGATGCTTAAAACAAAACTAAACAGCCCTATTTATAGAGTTTTTTCATCAAAAGTACGTCGAACCTAAACAATCAAGGTGGTGTCACTAATTAACTCTTGTAACTCCCACCTGGTTGGAAAAACTGCTCAAATTTTTTGCGAGGAGTTGTTCCGAGGTTCAATGAATCTAGACATTACTTGGATGGCTAGAAATGCGATGGGTTGAATCCAAAGCTAATCTTTTAGCCCGACTAAATTAGTGAACTTGGGCTCTTTAAAATCTCCAAGCTTGCATAGCCCAATATCTACCCATTTTTGCATAAATAATTGAAGTTGTTCCTTTAGTCTTTTTGTTTGGGCCCTGGTGATTAGTCTGCTAAATTCTCCAAGATGATCCTCCAAGTCTCTTTGAAAAGACACATGCACCATGCAACTCATGTAACATGTCATCAAGTCGAGGTACAGGGTGTCGATATTTTATCGTTATTTTGTTGATGGCTCTACAATCCACACACATATGCCAACTTCCATCCTTCTTTGGCACCAACAATACAGGTACTGCACATGGGCTTAGACTTTCTCTTATATGTCCCTTCATCAAGAGCTCATCCACTTGCTTTTGTAGTTCTTTTGTTTCCTCAAGATTGCTTCTATATGCCGGCCTATTTGGAATGGCTGCCCTAGGAATGTGATCAATTTGATGTTCTATCCCTCTCAAAGGTGGTAAACCTTGAGGTAAATCATCGGGAAAAACATCATTGTATTCCTGCAAAACATCAACAACACCACTTGGCAAAGAAGGGTCAACGTAGTTAGTAGAAAAATAAGCCTCCTTGTACAAAAGTACAATCGTTGGCCTATGAGTGATTAAAGCCTTCCTTACGTCCCTCATTTTTGCATAGAAACTCATTTTGTTTTCCTCTTTTCTTTCTATGGCTGAATGCTCCTCACTCACTCTCTCTTTTTCAATCTTCTTCTCATCTTCTTTTTTCTCACTTTTCTCTTTTTCTTTTCCACTTTCTTTTCTTTTTCTCTCGACCTCTTTTTGAACAAACTCTCTATGAGACTTCTCAAGTTGCAATTGATCTTCAACGATCTGTTTAGGAGTCAAGGGAAGAAGTGTATGCTTTTTGCCTTGTTTCTCCACCATGTACCTATCTGTATTAACAATTTCACTCAAAGGAACAGGCAAAAGATCCAAAGGAGTTAGCGGATTAAAACCATACACAATTTCAAAGGGAGAAAACCCAGTAGTAGAATGCACACTCCTATTATATGCAAATTCAACAAAAGGTAGATTATCTTCCCAAGTTTTAATATTCCTCCCAATCAAAGCATGTAATAAGGTTCCAAGAGTCCTGTTTACTACTTCAGTTTGTCCATCAGTTTGAGGGTGTGAAGCAGTAGAAAACAACAGTTTAGTACCTAAATTGGACCAAAGCACTCGCCAGAAGTGGCTCAAAAATTTAACATCCCTATCGGACACAATGGTCTTAAGAATGTCATGTAAACACCCAATATCACGAAAGAACAAATCAGCAATATGCACAACATCATCAGTTTTATGGCATGGTATGAAATGAGGCATTTTAGAAAAATGATCCACAACTACAAAAATTGAATCTCGGCCTTTTCTAGTCCTAGGTAGACCCAAAACAAAATCCATAGAAATCTCAATCCAAGGATGTGAAGGTACTGGTAAGGACATGTATAATCCATGGGGTTGAGTTCTAGATTTAGCTTGTCTACGTGAAATGCAACTAGAACAGATTTTCTCAACACTCTTACGCATATTAGGCCAAAAGAAGTGTTCATGCAAGATGCTCAAAGTTTTATCAATGCCAAAATGTCCCATAAGACCTCCACTATGAGCTTCATGAGCAAGCAATTCCCTAATTGAACTATTAGGCATACACAATTTCCCTCCTTTAAAAAGAAATCCCTCATGCTTATAGAAATCACGGAATGCAGCATGCTCACAAGCATTATAAACATTATAGAAATCACTATCATGTGCATACAACTCCTTCAAATGCTCAAATCCTAACAACTTCGTTGAAAGAATAGGGATTAGAGCATACCTTCTAGATAATGCATCTGCCACAATATTCTCTTTACCTTGCTTATATTGGATCACATATGGAAAGGATTCTATGAATTCGATCCGTTTGGCATGACGCTTGTTCAACTTACCTTGTCCTTTCAAGTGTTTTAATGACTCATGATCTGTATGAATCACGAACTCCTGTGGTAACAAATAGTGCTACCATGTCTCTAATGCGGAACCCCAAGACCCAAATTGTTTCTTAGAACTTGTTACCAATCAAATCAGAATTTGATTCTCACCAAAGTAATCAGAAGGTTTGTTCATGATACGAAATCGGTTTGCTCGGATTCCTAACTGATACGAACCACGCCAACGTGTGACGAAATCCAATACCAATACGTTCGAAATTCGCTACCTAAGATGCCAAACACACTCAAGTGGAAACCGCGACCCGTTGTCTATAAGAGAGATAAGAACCTTGGTATAATATGAAGACGCCACAATCGGGATGAAAGACCGATTGATAAGTCGGGATGAACGCCACGGAAGAAAAATCCGATAAGTTATAAATTAGTTCTTTAAAGAACCAAGAGAGGAATTCTCTCAAAGTGTTTTCAAACTTGTATGTTGTATGTTCTATATTCTATATGTTCTAAACCCTAAGAGCTTTATATTAAGGTTTACAATTCGTAACAATAAAGCCCCAAAACGACATCACTTCAATAAGTTGCGTAAAAATAACAAAACAAGACATGAAGGCCGGCAGCGTGGGAATGAAGGCCGGCGACCTTGGAGCCGGCGTTGACATATACACAATCGGCGTTGGAGATGTACACGACCGTGTACTTCTAGTCGTGTATCTTTCTAGGGAAATCTTGACAATGTACACGACTGTGTACTTCTAATCGTGTATCTTTCTGTGGAAATTCTTGACAACATACACGGCCGTGCCTTTGAACCGTGCATACGACCGTGTATGATTCTGTGTAACCTCCAGACTCCTACACGGCCGTGTCTTGTAAAGACACGCCCTCTTCAACCCGTATCCATTATGACTTATACAAGAGTAAGGCCATTCCCATGGTTGTTCCAATCCTTTCCAACTTCATGATTGCTCCAATCCTTTCTGACTTCATGGACATCCTTTATCAACCCGTTAAGTGCTTCCTTTAATCGTTTCGCTCGAGTTCTTATGATCGGTCCAGGTGGCACTTCAAGAGAATCCACATTCCATCTTCTGGCTTGGCTCCCATCATGGCTCTCATCATTCCCCTCCTCTTGAAAAGGATTTGTCCTCAAATCATTGCCTGCATCAAAAGGACTCAAATCAGTAACATTAAATGTAGCACTTACTTGATACTCACCAGGTAAATCTATCTTATATGCATTATCATTGATGCGCTCAAGAATTTGAAATGGTCCATCACCTCTAGGAAGTAGTTTAGATCGACGCTGCACAGGAAACCGCTCTTTGCGCATGTGAACCCAAACCTAGTCTCCAGGTTCAAAGACAGCTTGTCGACGAACCTTGTTGGCTTGTTTCACATACTGCTCTGTTCTTCGCTCAATGTTTAGCTTTGCCTTCTCATGGATCTGTTTAACAAATTCTGCTTTCTTCTTGCCATCTAGATTAACATACTCAAAAATAGGCAAAGGTGATAAATCCAAAAGAGTTAGTGGATTAAAACCATACACAATTTCAAAAGGAGTAAACTTAGTAGCAGAATGCATTGTGCGATTATAGGCAAATTCAACATGCGACAAACAATCCTCCCAACTTTTAATGTTCTTTTTAATGACAGCCCTCAACAAAGTAGATAAAGTTCGATTTACTACATCAGTTTGACCATCAGTCTGTGGATGACAAGTAGTAGAAAACAATAACTTAGTTCCTAACTTAGCCCACAATGTCTTCCAGAAGTAGCTCAAGAACTTAGCATCTCTATCCAATACGATTGTTCTAGGCATACCATGTAATCTCATAACTTCCCTAAAGAACAAAGTAGCAATATTGCAAGCATCATCTGTTTTGTGACAAGGAATGAAATGTGCCATTTTAGATAATCTATCCATGACTACAAAAATAGAATCTCAACCATGTCTAGACCTAGGTAATTCTAACACAAAATCCATAGAAATATCTACCCAAGGCTCATGAGGAATGACACTAAACCCATATAACTCATCTAACATGTCATCTAAGCGAGGAATGGGATGACGATACTTTACCATGATGTTGTTGATGGCGCGGCAATCAACACACATTCTGCATGACCCATCCTTTTTAGGCACCAAAATCACAGGCATTGCACATGGACTCATGCTTTCTCTCACGTACCCCTTCTCCACTAATTCATCGACCTGCCTTTGGAGTTCCTTTGTCTACTCTGGATTGCTCCTATAAGCCGGTTTGTTTGGAATCGATACTCCAGGTACAAGGTCAATCTGGTGCTCAATACCACGAATAGGTGGTAATCCCTTTGGAATCTCCTTAGGGAAGACATCTTCAAAGTCTTGCACAATAGTCACAACCACACTAGGCAAAGAGTTAAATAATTCGTTAGTATTCAAACAAGTTTCCTTAAAAACCAGCAACAACATAGGTTGCTTCATCACTAACGCTCTCTTCACTACACTCGCTCTTGCCACACAACTCTCCTTTTGCAAGGCTACACTCTCCTTTTCACTCACCACCAAAGTTGATCCCCCTTCAACTTGGTCTCTCACACTCTTTCCAGCCTTCCTCTCTTTTTCCTTTTGATATCGACTTTTGTGTTCCTTTTCTTTCTCGTTGTCTTTTGCTCTCTCACTCTCCCTCTGTTTTTCACTCACCTTATATTTTGCAAAAGACTATTGTAGCTGCAACTGATCCTCATACACTTGTTTAGGTATTAAAGGTTTAAGATTAAAGCTTTTCCCTTGGTAAACAAGCGTATACTTGTTAGAAAAGCCATCATGAATAACCTTCCTATCAAATTGCCATGGCCTCCCCAACAACACATGACACACTTGCATTGGCACTACATCGCATAACACCTCATCCTCATACCTACCAATGCGAAAAGCAATCAAGGCTTACTTACTCACCTTAGTCTCGCCACTATCATTCAACCACTGCAATTTATATGGACTAGGGTGTTTAGTAGTCTTGAGTCCCAACCTCTCAATAATAAAATTACTCACAACATTAGTGCAACTTCTTCCATCAATGATCAAACTACAAATATGATCACCTAGATAACATCTAGTATGAAAGATATTCTCTCGTTGCACCTCCTCTTCTTCCTTTACCTGCACATTCAAAGCTCTCTTCACTACTGCTACTAACCTCCCTACTGCAGGCTCCTCATCATCACTAACGTCCTCTAATGGAGGCATATCATCCTCTTCACTATCCCCCTCAGTCTCATACTCACCATCATCACACAAAATCATAACACGCCTATTCGGACATTGACTAGCAATATGGCCTCTACCTTGGCATTTAAAACATCTAATGTCACAATTTCTAGGAGTAGAAGAGTCAGGTTTACCTTGATCACCAGGAGTAGAACCCGCTTGCCTCTGCTATCCTTTTGGTTTGGTGGGTAAAGGCTTTTCTTCCTTCTTCCATTGGTTAGTCTTCCAGGCGGATGAACCAGCACCCTGTTGAAACCGTGCAGTACTACTACCTTTCCTCCTGTGTTAGTTCTCAACCTTTATAGCCATATGAACCATATCTTCCAATTCTACATAATGCTGCAATTCCATGACATTTTGAATTTCTCTATTCAATCCAACAAGAAACCTAGCCATGGTAGCCTCTCTATCCTCCTCTACATTCGCCCTAATCATAGTAACTTCCATCTCCTTGAAATACTCATCCACACTTCAGCTTCCCTGCCTAAGAGTTTGCAATTTATTGTGTAATTCAAGATAGTAATACGCAGGCACAAACTTCTTCTTCATCACCCTCTTCATCTCTTCCCATGACTCAATAGGTGGTTCGCCATTCCTTCTTCGATTCAACATTAGTTGATCCCACCACACTATGGCATAATCCGAAAATTCAATGGCAGCAAGTTTCACTTTCTTTCTCCCACTATAGTTGTGACAATCAAATACCATCTCTACCTTCTTCTCCCACTCTAAGTACGCCTCGGGATCATTCTTCCCTTGAAAAGGAGGAATCTTCATCTTTATATTACTCAGTTGATTATCCTCTCTATTCCTATCTCCTCTATCTTCCTAATCCCTAGTTCCTCTATTCCTTCCACTATAACCTCTATAACTCCCAACAGAAGGTTCATCAAACTCATCATCCGACATTTCATCTCCACCCTTTTGTACTCTCCTAGAACAACTCTCCCTCTTACGCCCTTAGAAGACATTTTTAGATTACTCTAGTCTTTGCTCTACCGTCTCATGAATTTGTTCCATTCCCTCCTGAAACATTCTCTTCATCTCACCCCTCAACGCCTCAATCACTAACCTAGCATCAAGCCTTCCCCTCTCACCTTCAGGAGAATGTTGCCTCGACATAGCTCCTGCAAAGAAGATTAGTACTAACGCAAATATATATAATTAAGCCTCACATACACCCCCTTACGTGTTTCACTCGAAGGATGATATCACACAATCACTCGTGTATTCTCACAAGCAATGATGATATCAACTCACCAATTCCTCTTCTCAATTCTCTTAGAACTAACCCAAACTACACCAATTCCTTTTCGTAGAATTCAAAACAACTCTAGGGCTTGAAATTTTTTTCTCTTTTTCTTTCAAATTTTTTTTTGTTGCCTTTGTTTGTTGCTCTGATCACGTTCCTTTTTTTTTTGTCGTGATTCTTCCTTTTTTTTTTGTCGTAACAAAATTGAATAGTAGGTACTACATTTTCAATAGACAATTAACACTATGAAATTGAATACGAACAATTGATATGAACGATTAGAGTTAGGGTTTGATGTTACCTTCCTCAAACCGAACTGATGTTTTAACAAACCTAGGCTCTGATACCAAACTGATACGAAATTGGTTTGCTCGGATTCCTAACTGATACGAACCATGCCAACATGTGACGAAACCCAATACCAATACGTTCGGAATTCGCTACCTAAGATGCCAAACACACTCAAGTGGAAACCGCGACCCGTTGTCTATAAGCGAGACAAGAACCTTGGCATAATATGAAGATGCCACAATCGGGATGAAAGACCGATTGATAAGTCGGGATGAACGCCACGAAAGAAAAATCTGATAAGTTCTAGATTAGTTCTTTAAAGAACCAAGAGAGGAATTCTCTCAAAGTGTTTTCAAACTTGTATATTATATGTTCTATATTCCATATGTTCTAAACCCTAGGAGCTTTATATTAGGGTTTACAATCCGTAACAATAAAGCCCCAAAACGACATCACTTCAATAAGTTGCGTAAAAATAACAAAACAAGACATGAAGGCCGACAGCGTGGGAATGAAGGCCGGTGGCCTTGGAGCCGACGTTGACATATACACGATCGGCGTTGGAGATGTACACGACCGTGTACTTCTAGTCGTGTATCTTTCTGTGGAAATCTTGACAATGTACACGACCGTGTTCTTCTAGTCATATATCTTTCTATGGAAATTCTTGACAACATATACGGCCGTGCCTTTGAACCGTGTATACGACTGTGTATGATTCTGTGTAACCTCTAGACTCCTACACAGCCGTGCCTTGTAAAGACACGCCCTCTTCAACCCGTATCCATTATGACTTGTACAAGAGCAAGGGCATTCCTATGGTTGTTCCAATCCTTTCCAACTTCATGATTGCTCCAATCCTTTCCGACTTCATGGACATCCTTTATCAACTCGTTAAGTGCTTCCATTAATCGTTTTGCTCGAGTTCTTGTGATCGGTCCAGGTGGCACTTCAAGAGGATCCACATTCCATCTTCTGGCTTGGCTCCCATCATGGCTCTCATCAATTCAATTTCCCAAGAACACGTTTGTGAAAAGAATTGAAGTTATAATTGAAAATTACCCCTTGAACCCAAGATCAAAGCAATCAAGAACAATAGAAATAGGAATTAAAAATTGAAATACAAAAGATGTACTCAATTGCATTCAACTCAACACCTTATGCATAAAAACACAAGAAAACAAACTCTCTTATATTTAAATCTGGAAACTTAATACAACTTACATCATGCTTAAAACAAAACTAAACAGCCCTATTTATGGAGTTTTTTCATCAAAAGTACATCGAATCTAGACAATCAAGGTGGTGTCACTAATTAACTCTTGTAACTCCCACCTGGTTGGAAAAACTGCTCAAATTTATTGCAAGGAGTTGTTCCATGGTTCAATGAATCTAAACATTACTTGGATGGCTAGAAATGAGATGGGCTGAATCCAAAGCTAATCTTTTAGCCCAACTAAATTAATGAACTGGGCTCTTTAAAATCTCCAAGCTCGCATAGCCCATTATCAACCCATTTTTGCACAAATAATTGAAGTTGTTCCTTTAGTCTTTTAGTTTGGGCCCTAGTGATTGGTCTGCTAAAATCTCCAACATGATTCTCCAAGTCACTTTCTTGTACATTAGTGGCATGTGGAGTAGCATTTGTATCAATTTGGTTAGAGCCTAGTTGTCAGATGCCAAAGGTTAGTACGAGATTCTAGGGAGCCGTGAAGGAGTGGAGTAGAAAGATCACTTTTACAGATGTGCTTAGTCTAAGTTCTAATTTTAATTTTATATATGTAGCCTGGACTGATGTGTAATAGGATTATTAATCCTTGAATTGACTATTATGTACCTGTAGACTTTATGAAATGCTGCTACTTTGAATTATTACATATATATCTTTGTATTTCTTGAAAGATGTTAAACCTTGTGTTGGGAATTTTGGATGTGAGCATGCCTTATACATTGTAGGGTAAACTCTTAGATAACAAAGGGGTTATCCTTGGGTTTCTATGCGGTGTACGGTGGAAATTGTACGTCCTAAGGGCTCATGGGGCAATGACAGTATGTATGTATAACACATTTATATGACAAATATATAATCCATATATATATGTTATATGTATCAATGTATACATTAAAATAATATATCTATGTTATATATACTTGTGCATGCATTACAATAAGATATACGTGCTATACTTAAATATAGATTATATATATTTATGTATAACATATATAATGAATATATATAACATGTATATAGATTATATAACCACATAACACACATATATGTATTAACATACAGATTATATATATAGCATATAACAAATTATGTAAGATATATATTTATATGTAACACACACACACATAAACATCTTATATTTGATTTTTATATGATCAATATATAAGTTATATATATTTGATTATATGTTATATATCAATACATGTGATTATATAACAATATGTTATATATATAATCTATATATAAATATAGCATAAATTTTATTGTAATGCATGCATTGATATAATATAATACATACATACATATAAAATATATATATATATATATATATATATATATATTCTATATGTATTAGTGCACATATTACAATAAGATATCTATGCTATACATATAACAAATGTATAATATATATATATATATATGTATGTATGTATATATTATATCAATGCATGCATTACAATAAAATTTATGCTATATTTATATATAGATTATATATATAACATATTGTTATATAATCACATGTATTGATATATAACATATAATCAAATATATATAACTTATATATTGATCATATAAAAATCAAATATAAGATGTATATATATATAACATAGAAATAACAAATATATAATATATATGCATACACACTATACTTACATATAATCTATGTATATATAATGTATGTAACAAATATATATATATATGTATAACAAATATAACATATGTATTAAGAAAAGTAACTTTTAGTTATACTCTAAAATGATGAACTAGCATATTCATATTTTTAGTTATATTCCTAGCTTAATATAGTAATTAATGATGTAAAGTAAATATTGAAATAAATATTCCCAATAAAAGAAATTTACACAAAGTAAAAAAATATTTCAAGTAATAGAAACTTACACAAAATAAACATTGGAATATAAATATCTAGTCTATTCTTAATAATAGTTTTCCCTAGTGATTAACTATTCTATTCCCGATATATTCTATTTCAAAAAGTAAACAGTTTAGTAGGATATTATCCTATAGGGTTTTTATTGGATTTTGGGACATAACTCAAAATCTTATAGGGTTTAGAATTGTGTTTTGAGATTACTAGAAAAAAAGATCGATAGGAAACTCGATATAGAGAAAAATAATATATTAATAATAATATTTGGTCTTAACTTATGCACTACACATGTTCTACACTAGTTTTATACTATACATTACATTTAATTTTCAAGTTTCATTTACATGTAAGGCAGTAAGTATAACCTTAGCCTTAACTAATCTCTCTCTACTCTACTATCTCCTTTATCTTATTTAAATCCTATAAAAAACTTGATCCACCCTTATACGATTCGAGACCCTATGGAGGTAGATTCCGATAATGGAAGGAAAAGCCTTATAGGATTTTTATAAGTTTGTGGGAGACATTAAATTATAGGGGTGGATTAGAATTTTATAGCGCCCAATCCAAATTTGCCCTAGTTATATCCTTAAACATGGCTTTGATTATTCAAAAGTGGCTCAAAGTATTTAAATTCTTTTGGCAATAGACAAGCTCAGAACTTCTTAAAGAGGATTGTGTGATCAACTGAAACCATTAAGGTTCAATTGCTAAAGTTCTATGGTCATCTATTGCCCAACAAAATTCTAGATTTTCTTAGAAAAATTCTTTTAGGTAAAAAAAAAAAAATTTCTAAAAAATCAAAATGAAAAGCTTGCTGCTTCAAAAAGTAAAGGTTGCCCTCTATCTTTGTCTGGTGTGTTAAGGTCTACCCATTGGTCCTCTAGGTGGAGATCTTACTAGCGGCTACGTTGGAATCTATTAAGGTACTGTAGCCATTTGGTTAAGGTTAGCACCACATTCAAAAGATCTATGCCCCCTTTGCTTACAGGTATAGCAAAATGTCTGGGGAATAGATTTCTCTGTACAATTCATATTGAGATGCCTTGTCTTGCTACAAGAAAAACATGCCCCTTCAAGCTAACTACATTGATGCAAATCATGTGGTCCTAAACACTTGGGACATCTTCTCCCGAGCCCTCTGTGTGGTGGTGGAGGCAATGTTAAAGGCACTGGCCTAGTCTATACAGGTTTAAGCATGAAAGCCATAAGTTTAGCTTGATACATTACTAGCATCTTTCCTTTCTCTACATATGGTATACTCAAGGTAGGTCTTTTCCTCAAGGTAATTTTCGTCCTACAAGATAGCTAATCCTCAATTCCTTTCCTACTTTGCTTTAAGAATTTTGTCTTATTGGTAACCTCTACATAGGTGGGTAATTGGAAAGATCCTACCTCATGTTGAAGGTTGGGCTTTTAGCCTCTCACAAACCTTCTTGCCCTAAAGGCATCGTCAATACGAATTGCTTTTGGTAAGAACTTAATCAAGCGATTCAGCTTTGCTTCATATTCCTCTATAGTCTGGTTGCCCCTATTGGCTATTATAGTACTCTACCTCCATTCAATCTCTAATGCTATTGGGAAAATACTTTTTATAGAATAGCTCCCTGAAACTTTGCCACTGCATAGGAGCTCTTACTAATCTAGATATATTAGTCCACTAGTTTATAGCCAAACCTTTTAAGATGAATGTTGTGAAATTTACCTTTTTGTCCTCTAGCATCATGAATGCTGTAGACATCCCATTTTTACCCTATTAAAATAATTAAAAACGAGATCAGGATAAAAGAAAATAAAATAAAAATGGTGACAATATAATAATAATAATAATAATAATAATAGAGGTAGAAGTAAATGGAAGTAAAATCATTACATAATTTTTTTTAGAAAAATAGAAAAGTAACCAAATAAAAATAAAAATATATTAATTTTTGGAATTTAGATTACAAATTTAGTCCATTAAGTTAAACTCAAGTTTGATTTTTGTTAAATAATTTTTGGCCCAAAAATATGATGCAGGCTTAAATAAATGTTGAAGGTAATAAAAATCGAGAAAAAAGCCCAACCCAGATGGTTGAGGCCTATGTTGCGCATGTAGGAAAAGCTTTAGAGATCACAGCTTCTATCCACATGCAGGCCATTTGAACTTTTTTTTTCTTCCTGCTCAAGTCGCGTACCACTCACATGACCATCTTCTCTAATAAGCTCAGTAAAAAACAAGGTAAGCAAAATGGAGAGTCCATTGAGGGTGCACGAATTGTTTTCTTTATTCGCACTTTTTAACAAATTTTGACACAAAATTATCTAAAAGAATCTTCACAAATTCATTTAAATCTTAAAGATTTGTTAACAAGGAACCAAAGAATTGATAAAATCAAATCTTTGGTAACCATTATCCATCCTATTGGCTAACCATTATCCATCTTATTGGCTAACCATGATTCAACCCTATCCCGAGCTCCAAATTTGATTTGAATTACACCATTACTGATACAAATGCTACTCCACATGCCACTAATGTTCAAGAAAGTGACTTGGATAATCATCTTGGAGATTTTTGCATACCAATTACCAGGGCCCAAACTAAAAGACTAAAGGAACAACTTCAATTATTTGTGCAAAAATGGGTTGATAATGGGCTATGCAAGCTTGGAGATTTTAAAGAGCCCAAGTTCATTAATTTAGTTGGGCTAAAAGATTAGCTTTGGATTTAGCCCATCTCATTTCTAGCCATCCAAGTAATGTCTAGATTCATTGAACCTTGGAACAACTCCTTGCAATAAATTTGAGCCGTTTTTTTTTTTTTCCAACCAAGTGGCAAAAATCGATGAGTCATAAAAGTTAATTAGTGACACCACCTTAATTGTCTAGGTTCGATGTCCTTCTAATGAAAAAAAAAAACTCTATAAATAGGGCTTTTTAGTTTTGTTTTAGAAGGATCCAAGTGGTATTGAATTCCCCGATTGGAATATAAGAGAGTTTGCTTTCTTGTGATTTTATGCATAAGGTGTTGAGTTGAATGCAAATGAGTTCATCTTTTGTATTTCAATTTTTAATTCCTATTTCTATTGTTCTTGAATACTTTGATCTTGGGTTCAAGGGGTAATTTTCAATTATAACTTGAGTTCTTTTTAAAAACGTGTTCTTAGGTAATTGAACAAACCTTTCTAATTACTTTGGTGAGAATCAAATTCTGATTTAGTTGGTAATGAGTTCTAAGAAACAATTTGGGTCTTGGGGTTTTGCATCAATTACAAATAGGGGAGTTTGGGAAACATCAGAAGGAGGAGAAAAGAAAAACTGGAAAACATATGAAAAAGAACTTGACGCGAACCCTATATATTGATCTAAGACCCAACGATCAATAAGGATTCAAACCCGAGAATCGAAATTGAATCGAAAACGAAAACGTAACCGGACCCCAATCGAACACACTGAATGGAACCTAAGCTATCTAGATAGATTTCTCCAAGCGTTTAGGATGAAGAAATCGAAGGAAGTTCTATTCGCAAGAACTAAAGAAGAGAGGATTCTCTCGAGGAAATTTTCATTAAAAAATGATAAACTGTCCTTTCAAATTACAAAACAAGATGTTATATTTGAAATATGACATAAGCTGGTGGCCTAAATGCATATATGGCCGGCTTTGAAATAACAGAAGAAAAGAGAAAAAGAAAAGACATTCTACGGATGTCTAGGCCGGCAGCCTTAACCCGCCGGTGTTGCTTCCCTTAAGGCCGGCTCTTCTTTGCCTCTAGGCCAGCGGCCTTCCCTTGACGCTGAAGGCTATTGTTCCATCGTTGTTGGCCTTCGCTTCGTCCGTGCTTTGATATATTATGTTTACTAACTCGGGACTTGAATTAGACTTGTGTCGACCTGCTTCTTGCTCTTGAAGTTCCATAACTAATCCTTACAAGGCTTCTCCCACTCGTTTAGCTCTAGCTCTTGTCATTGGAACTCTAATACCATGTAGTGGGACATTAGACTTTGGCTCGTGAACTCTTGATGCTAATTGATCCCCATCATTCCCCCCTTCCTCAGAAAGATTCATCCTCGAATCACCTGCATCATACAGAGAATGGTCAGAAACTTTAAAAGTTACGCTTACATTACCATAGTGACTTGGCAAGTCAATCTTGTAAGCGTTGTCATTGATGCACTCCAACACTTGAAATGGCCCATCTCCCTTGGGGTGCAACTTAGATTTTCGCAGTTCAGCAAATCTCTCCTTTCTCATATGAACCCACGCCCAATCTCCTGGATGAAGAACAGTCTTCACACGACCCTTATTGGCCTGTTGAGCATAATGCTCATTTTTCTTCTCAATGTTGTTGCGAACCTGAGCATGCAATTCCCTTACAAACTCTGCCTTTTTCTTTCCATCAAGATTAACAAACTCGTTAACAGGCAAAGGCAAAATATCTAATGGAGTCAGAGGGTTAAAACTATACACCACCTCAAATGGAGAATAAGATGTAGTGAAATGCACAGTCCTATTATATGCAAATTCTACATGTGGCAGACATTTCTCTCATTGTTTCAAATTCTTATGAATCATAGCACGCAACAAGGTTGAAAGAGTCCTATTGACTACTTCCGTCTGACCATCAGTTTGAGGGTGTGCAACAGTAGAGAACAACAATTTAGTGCCTAGCCTATTCCATAAAGTACACCAAAAATGACTTAAAATTTCACATCCCTATCACTCACAATTGATTTAGGCAAGCCGTGCAACCGTGCAATCTCCCTAAAGAACAAATCGGCAATATGTTATGCATCATTAGTTTTAGAACAGGCAATGAAGTAAGTCATCTTACTAAACCTATCAACAACAACAAATATGCTATCTTTGCCACTTTGAGATCGTGGTAACCCTAACACAAAATCCATAGAAATGTCAGTCCAAGGTTGATTAGGCATAGGCAATGGAATGTATTCTCCATAGGGCATTACTCTGGATTTGGCCTGTTTACATGCAATGCACTTGTCACACACAGTTTGCACATCATGCTTCATTTTTTGCCAATAAAAATGTTCATGCAAAATATTCAAAGTCTTTTTAACACCAAAGTGTCCCATTAAACCACCCCTATGCGTTTCCCTCACAAGCAATTCACACATAGAGCTTTTAGGCATGCATAACTTATCTTTCTTAAACAAATACCCATCATGCCTATAGAAATCAGAATATCCAGACTCAGCACAAGCAGCCCAAATTTGACCAAAGTTAACATCATTCTCATATAACTCCTTAATGAGTTCAAACCCAAGCAATTTAGTTTGCAAAGAAGTCAAAAGTGAATACCTTCGAGAAAGTGCATCATCCACCACGTTCTCTTTTCCTTTCTTGTATTTGATCACATATGGGAATGTCTCAATGAACTCCATCCATTTCACATGCCTCCTGTTCAACTTACCTTGAGTTTTCAAGAACTTCAAACTCTCATGATCAGAATGAATGATGAACTCCTTAGGCCATAAGTAATGTTGCCAAGTCTGCAAGGTCCTCACCAAAGCATATAGCTCCTTGTCATAGACTGGGTAGTTTAATGTAGCACCACTGAGCCTTTCGCTAAAATAAGTGATTGGCTTGGAATCCTGCATCAAAACACCACCAATACCTTTCAAAGTCTTAAAAGCTTGCTCATGCACTTCAGTCCACTTGAACTCGGTGTTCTTCTTAACAAGATCATTTAGAGGAGCAGCTATGGAATTAAAGTCCCTAACAAATCTCCTGTAAAAGCTTGCTAGCCCATGAAAGCTCTTGACCTCACTTGCATTCCTTGGTGTCGGCCACTCCCGAATCGCCTTCACCTTTTCTTCATCTACAGCAATCCCCTTTGCACTTGCGACAAAGCCAAGGAAAACCACAGTTTCCATACAAAAGGTGAACTTTTTCAAGTTCGCATACAATTTGTTTCCTCTCAAAGCAATAAACACACTTTGCAAATGTTGAACATGTTCACTTAGAGTTTTGTTGTAAACTAAGATGTCATCAAAGTATACAATAACAAACTTCCCAATGAAAGCACGAAGAACATGATTCATTAACCTCATAAACGTGCTAGGCGCATTTGTTAATCCAAAAGGCATTACCATCCACTCATATAAACCATGGTTAGTTTTAAAAGCCGTTTTCCACTCATCTCCCTCTTTCATGCGAATTTGGTAATAGCCGTTCTTTAAATCAATTTTGGAAAATAAATAGGCACCATGTAACTCATCAAGCATATCATCAAGTCTAGGGATAGGATGTCTATACTTAACTATGATCTTGTTGATTGCTCAACAGTCAACACACATTCGCCATGTTCCATCCTTCTTGGGAACCAAGATGACAGGAACTGAACATAGGCTGAGGCTTTCTCTCACAAACCCCTTCTTTACCAGATCATCAATTTGCCTCTAGATCTCCTTAGTTTCCTTTGGATTGGCCCGATAAGCTGGTCGATTAGGAATGGAAGCACCAGGAATAAAATCAATCTGGTGTTCAATGCCTCTTAGTGGAGGCAATCCCCTTGGTACTTCTTCAGGAAATAAGTTAGCAAATTCCTACAAAAGAGAAACAACAACTATAGGCAAAGAAGGGTTAAGATGGTTAGTGGAAAGATATACATCCTTGTACATCAGTACAAGTAAGTGTTGTTTTGCCTTCAAAGCACTTTTAATCACACTTGCCTCTCCAATGCCACTCGTGTTTCCCTCTAAATCTTTCTTCTCATAACTCACCAGTGTGTTTTTGCCACTCTCTTTCACAGTCTCAATTTTCTTTTCTTGTTCACTCTTATGTTTCCCTCTCTCTCTAAACTCTCTAGCAATTCTCAACTGATCCTCACTAGCCTCCCAAGGATTGAGGGGTGTCAAAATCACCAGTCTCTTGTTCAAAATGAAGGAATACTGATTGTGATAACCATCATGAGTGACCTTCCTATCGAACTACTAAGGTCGTCCCAACAGTATGTGGCAAGCCTGCATAGGTACCACATCACATAATACCTCATCACAGTACTTCCCTATAGAGAAAGAAATCAGTACCCTCTTGGTCACTTTAACCTCCCCACATTCACTCAACCACTACAACTTATAAGGCTGTTCATGCTTCACAGTTTTCAGGTTCAGTTTATTAACCAATAATGTGCTAGCAACATTTGTACAACTACCACTATCAATAATTAAACTACACACCTTGTTATTCACATGGCATCTAGTATGAAAAATATGCTCTCGCTGCACTTTATCACCCTCATCCTTAAGTTGAGTATTAAGAACCCGCCTGGTAACAAGCATCTCTCCCTTTACAGGCCCTTCTAAATCCACATCACTACAATCTTCCAATGGGGCATGTCATCATCATCCCCTGAGCTCACACTCTCCACATCACCACTCTCCAAAAGGATCATCACCTTAGTGTTTGGACACTACGATGCAATATGCCCAAATCCCTAGCACCTGAAACACTTAATATCACGCAATCTAGAAGTAGATTTGGTTTTAGTGTTACCTTTCGAATAGGATGTCGGTGCCTTAGCCTTCTCTTCCTCCTTAATTTTCGATGGTGGTTTGTTATTCTTCCAATTCGACTTCCATGAAGAATTAGAAGTTGAATTATACCTAGAAGAACTTGAAACTGGGTGATACCTTGAAGCACTCTTTCCCTTTAGTTGCTTCTCAACCTTGATCGCCTTATGCAATAATTCCTCAATATCTACATAATGTTGTAGATCAACAATATCAACGATCTCCCTATTCAATCCACCAATGGACCTAGCTATTGTAACTTCATCATCCTCCTCTACCTTAGCTCTAATCATGGCTATTTCCATCTCCTTATAATAGCCCTCTACACTTTTGGACCCTTGTGTCAAGCTTTGCAGTTTCCTATGTAAATCCCTATAATAGTGATTAGGAATGAACCTCTTTTGCATAATAGTTTTCATCTCCCCCCAAGTGCTAACAGGCTCTTCTCCATACCATCTCTTATTCCTAACCAGTTGATCCCACCATTCACTTGCATAGTCAGTGAACTCAACTGCTGCAAGTTTAATCTTCTTGTCCTCTAAATAGTTATGGCACTCAAATATGTGATCAACCTTTCGCTCCCACTCCAAGTATAATTCTGGGTCATTCTTCCCTTGAAAAGAAGGTATTTTCATCTTTATGCCACCCAAATTATTATCTTTCCTTTGGGTATTGTCTCTCCCCATCACAAAATTATACTCTCCCACTTCAGTATCTTCTTCTAATTCCATTCTCACTCCCCTCGGAAGCCTCTCAAATCTTCGACCCACTGTAGTGCTACCCGTGGGCTTCCTACTCTTCTCCATCCTATCTATCCTTTGTTGGACTGGCTCCAACTCAGCCCTCATCATTTTTCTCATCTCACTCAACAACGCATCAAACATCAACTTATTATCTCCTACTCCTTTCTCCCTTTCAGGTGAACTTTGGCTAGACATGTTTGCTGCAACAAAGAACGTTAGTAATAAAAAATATATATATCAAGGCCTCACAATTCACTCCCTCACGTGTTTACACTCAAAGATATGTATACACTCATGTATCTCACAAGTTGATTTTTCCACGATAAAATTCTCACCAATCTACTCTTCTTTGCAAATCCTTGCTCAAGAACTAACTCAATGAGTTTTTTTCCAAAATAAACCACTAAGATAAATCAACCAACAACTCAGAATTCCAACAACACGAGAATACGACGATTCAATGAATAACTACGATTGACCAATATGGAATATAGTGAATTTGATAGGAAACAATGAACTCGAACAATTAAACAAACTAACTAAAATATAAACTGGAATTTTTTTTTCTTTTTTTTTGTTTAATACGAATTTTCTATTCTTTTTTTTTTTGTGAAATTTACCGACTAACTAATTCAAGGCAATGGAATTGCCTTTGGGATTCAGCAATTGGAATTTTTCATCATCGAAACAGAACAGCAATTCCACGAACAACAACAACAATTTTTTTTCAAACTACGACAGAAAATTTATGCAATCAATTAAACAAAAATATTAATAAGGATAGAGATTACCCGATTCAATGAGCCTTGGCTCCGATACCAAATGACGCGAACCATAGATATTGATCTAAGACCCAACGATCAATAAGGATTCAAACCTGAGAATCGAAATTGAATCGAAAACGAAAACGTAACTCGACCCTAATCGAACACGCCAAATGGAACCTAAGCTATCTGGATAGATTTCTCCAAGCGTTTAGGATGAAGAAATCGAAGGAAGTTCTATTCGCAAGAACTAAAGAAGAGAGGATTCTCTCAAGGAAATTTGCATTCAAAAATGATAAACTATCCTTTCAAATGACAAAACAAGATGTTATATTCGAAATATGACATAAGCTGGCGGCCTAAATGCATATATGGCCGGCTTTGAAATAACGGAAGAAAAAGAGAAAAAGAAAAGACGTTCTACGGATGTCTAGGCCGGCTCTATTCCAACGGTGCAGATTCCGAGGCCGGCAACCTTAACCCGCCGGTGTTGCTTCTTTCAAGGCCGGCCAAGAAGGCCGGCACTCCTTTGCCTCTAGGCTGGCTGCCTTCCCTTTGCCTCTAGGCCAGCGGCCTTCCCTTGACGCTGAAGGTTGTCGTTCCATCGTTGTTAGCCTCCACTTCGTCCGTGCTTTGATATATTATGTTTACTAACTCGAGACTTGAATTAGACTTGTGTCGACCTGCTTCTTGCTCTTAGAGTTCCATAACTAACCCTTGCAAGGCTTCTCCCACTCGTTTAGCTCTAGCTCTTGTCATTGGAACTCTAATACCATGTAGTGGGTCATTAGACTTTAGCTCGTGAACTCTTGATGCTACTTGATCCCCATCATAACTTGTAGAAGCTTTCTCTCTATCAGAACCTAAACCCACGTAAGAACTTTTCTCTATAATTTCTCCACCCATACTTAACCTCGAGCTTCATATTAGGTGCCATTGGTTTCCTTAGGTTCTGAGGAACAACAAAAGGCTGATCTTATGGTTTGATCATGCTCCACTAACTTGAATTGAAAAACTCCGATGGACTCTGCCATTGACTACCCCTCAATTCACCTCCTAAGTTATCTTATAGCAAAAATCAACACCACCAATCAACCCCTCACCCTTGAAAACCTAGCATTAGACACCTTAGTTGCTCTCAACAAATGCCAGAGATGCACAAATCACCATTGTTGTCTAGACCTACAAATTCGACTTAAGTCTAACTTGAATCTAACCCAATCCAACCCATGCACTAGATCCACAACCTAAATCTGACCTACTTCCAAGTAAGTGCATCATCATTATTATCATTTTTAGTATATTTTAGGTTAATTATTTTTTTTATGTGATGGAAGCCTAATTGCTTAATAAATTGAATATTTAGCTAATGAAAATGAAAATAAGTCTAATTAATAAAATTTAAGATAGATTTTAAAATTAATAATATAAATATAACTAGGCTAATAACCTCAGCTTAATTTATTTAATTAAAATAAAATTTAGTTAACAACATGACATAGACTTAGAATATATTAGAAATTTATGAAAATTAATTAGGAAAATTGATTATGGTTGATTTCCACGATTCGGTTAGTAAAGTAAATAATTAGGAGTGAACCATTGTGTAGCCCATAGGCATTGAGGTGTAACCATCGCTTAGGAACGATTAAGTTCCTAACTAGTTTATTTTTTGAATAATAAGTATTAAATATAAAAATTAAAAATGGTTTATTATCTAAGATATGGTTTTATTTCAAAGTATATATATATATAAATGTTTTGTCACCTAGAAAAATAATTTTCATGAAATAAAACCCTTAATTAGTATTTTTAAAGTTAGGTCTTTAGCTTTCTTTTTTTTTTCCAAAATTGGGAAATAAAGTTTAGGTTTAGAAATTTTCTCAAATAAATTAAAATGATAATAAATGTAAACCTAACATGTTTTCATAATTAAAAATAATCAACCTATTAAAGCTTCATGAAAATAGAACTATGTTGGTTTGATCCCAATTAGTGATACGCAGGTACTTACAATGCAACCACATATAAAAATAAAAAAAAATATTCTTTTCTAATTTCAATTTAGTATATAAAAAAATAAAAAATATTTTATCTTTTTAAAATTTCAATTTATAATATAAAAGCATAAAAATATTTTATTCTTTTTTAAATTCAATTTTTCATAAAAAGAAAAAAAATGAAAAAACGTTATTCTGTTTTATTTCATTTTTAAGTAGAAATAGAAAATTCATAATAAAAAAGGAATAAAAATTTCCATGTTTTGATTTATTTCATGTTTTATTTATATGAAAATATCATGTCTTGCATATGTGAATATGAAGGGAACTCATATGAAGCTCTTAATTCATTTTCCTTGAAAAATAATAGGTGATACCTATTTAGGTTTTAATAGGATGGCTCTCAAGTCTAAATTTTTCTTTTAATATTTTTCTAAAATAATATTTTTTTTAAGAAAAATTTGTAGACTAGTAGTTAGTTAAGGCTAATCCACTCAATTAACCTTAACATGTTTTCCAACTTAAGTTGTTAGTGACTCCGGTTTTTTTTTTTTAAAAAAAAAGAAATAAAATAGAGCCTGTTCTTAATTTTACTATTGAGTAATTGATATTAAGTGGGTTAGACTTAATATAGTTTAACTTAAGAAAAAATCCAATATGAGGCTCGATAGAATTGGCAACTCTCTTGGGGAGCCAATTCTTTAGTAGGCTAGCCACTTTTTATTTTTCAACGAAAAATTAAGAGCTCCATATAAATTCCTTCAACATGTAATTTTTTTAATTAAATTACTTATGTATATTTTTTGAGTGTGAATGGTTCTCTTTTATGTCGACTAGTTGGACTTCATGATGCAGATGAAGTAACATTAGGCCCATTGAGCCTATTAATGATATTTAAGGGGAATTATTATTATTATACATATATATGTGTTAGAAGTAATCAAAACTAGGCCACCTTAAGAACCTAGGTGAGGGGCCATTGTGTAGGCTTTAGGTGTTGTAATGTAGCCACCTCTTGGGGTTGATTAAGCTTCCCCACCCCACTACCCTAAAGATGAGAGATACTATAGAGCTTGAGGACCTTTAGAACCCACCCAAATTGCATTTATGTTATTTGTGCATGATTCAAAAATAGTGTGGCCTTAATAAAATGCAAATTTATTAATTTTCCAAATGATGTAAAGCTTTGATATTTTATATGTAATTTTTTTTTCTTTTTTCTTTATTTCTATAAGAGTCTTAGTTTATGTACTATAAAGGAATGGCAAACTCAGAATCAAGTGACAACCATTTCTACATCAGCTAAATTTATGTCAACTAGCCCTTACCATCTGAGCCCACACTTTCAAACTAGTTGCAACATTTTAACCCAGAGCAGTAAGAAATCATCAAAGGCCAAAGTGGGTTCAATCCTCTTATTCCTTAAGGTCCAATATGACTGGGCCTTGGTTTACTTTTGGGATCTAGAGTTTACAGCATTTAGCTTTGGCCTACACACCTTCCTCTCTCTAACCATTGAAGAATATTCCCAACTACTACAAGCTCCTCTTTATTCTAAAGGAATTGTAGTTCCAGATATGCAAGCCAGCTCAATAAGTACCTTCTATAGGCTTCTCAAGGTTAGAAAGTCGGAAGTAACTCAGGCCCTTGCTTAATGTAATGGAAAGGCCATAAGGATCTTAACCCTTAGGAACTAGTTTGGAACACCAACAGATTACCAGATCAATCGAGAGATTTTTGTAGGAGTCCAAGTGATGGGAATCAAACCATTTCGACAACAGGACCTATTACCAGAACAATAACTAAAGGACTATAGAGCCTTGCATTGAGAGTCCTTTTGACCAAATGGAACCTAAAGACACTCACATAGTATCTTTATTCATTTTATATGATTGTTTTATATTTAATCAGGTACACTTGTTAGTACTATAGGATGGCGATCAAACTAATTAGCACATGGTTTAGAGAAGGGTTAAAGACTGATTTGTTGAACCGAAATGAACCATAGAGAGCTGGCCATGTACTATGCTATTTTCTTTATTTTCTTATGCTTGTTTTTCCATATTTAGAGACTACTATAAATACTTGTAAGGTGGACAACAAAAAGACACTTTTGTCTTATTTTGAAGAAAGCATCATGTGAAAGAAGGGGAATTTTCTCTCTTTTCTACACTTTTATCAATTATTTTAGGGTTATAGTGAGTGGAGGCTTAGATTGTTGTGTGTAAAATCAATAATTGCAAGTTGTTTCCTCATTCTACTAATGAGTAATATCTTGTAAGAATTTGAAATTTCATTTTATTCTTGTTGTATGAAAATTAGGGTTCCACGTTCAAAAAGGGGATCTATGCTATTTTGAAAACAATTGTTCAATAGTTTCATCAATTAGGATTATTTTATTGAAATGGTTTGGCATATCATCTTTTGGTATCAGAGCTTACGGTTGAGAAAGGGAATTGCACATGGAAGTAGTGATCTTGATTTGGGAATTTAGGCTTTATGCCATGCACTTGTTCAATTGTTGATTGTGAGTTGAAATTATATTTGTTACATGAATTGTGTCATGTTCTAATCGTCATTGTGGGTTGAATTTGAAGAAAGGATTACTTTAGGGGTTTTGATACAAATGCTACTCCAGATGCCACTAATGTTCAAGAAAGTGACTTAGAGAATCATCTTGGAGATTTTTGCAGACCAATTACTAGGGTCCAAACTAAAAGACTAAAGGAACATCTTCAATTATTTATGCAAAAATGGGTTGATAATGGGCTATGCAAGCTTGGAGATTTTAAAGAGCCCAAGTTCATTAATTTAGTTGGGCTAAAAGATTAGCTTTCGATTCAGCCCATCTCATTCCTAGCCATCCAAGTAATGTCTAGATTCATTGAACCTTGGAACAACTCCTTGCAATAAATTTGAGCCATTTTTCCAACCAGGTGGCAAAAATCGAGGAGTCACAAGAGTTAATTAGTGACACCACCTTGATTGTCTAGGTTCGATATACTTTTAATAAAAAAAAATCTATAAATAGGGCTGTTTAGTTTTGTTTTAAGAGGATCGAAGTGGTATTGAATTCCCAGATTGGAATATAAGAGAGTTTGCTTTCTTGTGGTTTTATGCATAAGGTGTTGAGTTGAATGCAATTGAGTTCATCTTTTGTATTTCAATTTTTAATTCCTATTTCTATTATTCTTGAATACTTTGATCTTGGGTTCAAGGGGTAATTTTCAATTATAACTTGAGTTCTTTTCACAAACGTGTTATTAGGTAATTGAACAAACCTTTCTGATTACTTTGGTGAGAATCAAATTCTAGTTTGATTGGTAACAAGTTCTAAGAAACAATTTAAGTCTTGGGGTTCCGCATCAATTACAAATAGGGGAGTTTGGGAAACATCAGTGGAGAGTATCGTGCTTACCAAGAGGAAAGGGATGATAACTTTGGGAATGAGTTTTATCCAAATCGTGAGTTTAGGTCTCCTAGAGGTCTAGAATATGTTAAATTGTAGATGCCTTCATTTGCTGGAAGGGGATCTGCAAAAGAATATCTTGATTGGGAAGACAAGGTGGAAGGACTCTTTAAACGTTATGAGATTAATGACCATAGTCGAGTTCATTTAACAGCAATCGAGTTTACAGGGTATGCCGCTTTGTGGAGGAAGAACCCTTGTGGCCAATAAGAGGAGAGATGGTGATGTTGAGATTCATACTTGGCAAGAAATGAAAAGAGTTCTAAGGAAGAGGTTTATTCCAGAACATTATAAATAAGAACTGTTCATATGTCTCCAAACATTGAGACAGGGAGGCAAAATAGTAGAAGAGTATGTCTAGGAGTTTGAGGCACTGATGAATCGATATGGGAGTAGTCGAACCTCCTAAACAGACTATAGCACAGTTTGTGCTCGATCTAAAATATAAAATTACCTATATAGTAGAGTTGCAGCGATATGACTCCCTTGATGAGGTCGTTCCGTTAGCTTTGAAAGTGGAGAGACAAAGACATTCCAACCCTTATAGAGTAGCGAGTAGTAGGTATGGATCCACTACTAAGCTATATGGGTTAGATAGTGAACAGGGTGAAACAAGGAGAATTGATAAGATTGTGGAAGAAATGTAGTTGTTACTAATATGGGAAGTGAGAAGGAAATTTTTAGAAAGGGGAAAGCAATTGTTGGGGCAGATATTAGGCAAATAACCACTCTTACTCCTTCATGGTCCACTTCTAATACACTACACATTCACGGCTAAAGATCAAAGGAAGCCAAGAAAGTTTAACTCTCCAAATGTATAACCACTAATCAACAAGATTACAATTTAACAACACAATTGAAAAAGATCAAGCTTCACATCAACAAATTCGGATCAATGTACTACTCAACAATCCTCTAATTTTTGAATTCCAAATTGCAAAATCCCTTCTCTTAAACCACAAGCTTTGATACCAAAAGATGATATGCTTAAATACTAAGTCTAAGCACACAAAACCAATATTGAAAGACAATTATACAATGTCAATCAAACTAGCTTCCAATTTGCATAAACCTTTTGTCTTATAAACCAATTTCCACAACAAGGACATGATCAAGATTGAATCCTACTATGATAAAGCTCTGATACCAAAAGATGATGTGCCTAAAAGGGAGTTTAAGCACATGCAAATGAACCAATTTACAACCCCTAAAGGACAAGATCAAAATCGGTTCAAAGCGAGTCAAAATTGTGTGAACCCTAATTGATGGAATATGATCTGAATGATAAAAATCAATGAGATTAAATCACAAAGATGATAATTCTCAATTGGATCATGTAATCAACTAAGTTCCAAGAGAATTCCAATCAAAACATCAACAATAAAACCGTGACCCCTCCTCACAACAAGGCCCTTCCACGCAAAATAATGTATAGTGAAATTGATTGCAATAACTGTTGATCTAAGACCCCAGTATTCAAACCCAAGAATCGAAATTGAATCAAGTATTGTGCGTAACCCGACCCCAATCGAACCCGCCGATTAGAACCTAAGCTATCAAGATCAATTTCTCCAAGCGTTTAAGATGAAGAAACCTAAGGTAGTTCTATTACAAGAAGCAAAGGAAGAGAGAATTCTTTCAATGATTTTCATTCACCATCTGATGATGACCTTTCAAATGTCCCACCAAAGGAGTTTGTAATGGTCATAAATTATAAGCTGGATGTGACCTTGCAAATGTCCTACCAAGGAGTTTATAATGGTCATAAATTATAAGCTGGCGGCTTAAATACATCCAGGGCCCGCTTTGAAATGAAAAGACAAAAACAACATTCTATGGATGGGAAAGGCCGGCCAGTAGGCCAGTGGGGTAAATGTTAAGGCCGGCGGCCTAGATGACAAGTTAGCGGCCTTTCCTTTGCTGAAGGTCGCCTATCCATTGCTGATGTCCTCCGCTTCGTCCCCACTTTGATATATGATATTCATGAGCTTAGGACTTGTGTTAAAGTTGTGTCGAATCACCTCTTGCTCCTGAAGTTCCATAATCAATCCTTGCAATGCCTCCTTGATGCGGAACCCTAAGACCCAAATTGTTTCTTAGAACTCAATACCAATCAAATCAGAATTTGATTCTCACCAAAGTAATTAGAAAGGTTTGTTCAATTACTCAAGAACACGTTTGTGAAAAGAACTCAAGTTATAATTGAAAATTACCCCTTGAACCTAAGATCAAAGTATTCAAGAACAATAGAAATAGGAATTAAAAATTAAAATATAAAAGATGAACTCAATTGCATTCAACTCAACGCCTTATGCATCAAATCACAAGAAAGCAAACTCTCTTATATTCCAATATGGGAATTCAATATCACTTGGATCCTTCTAAAACAAAACTAAATAGCCCTATTTATAGAGTTTTTTTTTTTCATCAAAAGTACATCGAACCTAGACAATCAAGGTGGTGTCACTAATTAACTCTTGTGACTCCTCGGTTTTTGCCACCTGGTTGGAAAAAAAAAACGGCTCAAATTTATTGCAAGGAGTTGTTCCAAGGTTCAATGAATCTAGACATTACTTAGATGGCTAGAAATGAGACGAGCTGAATCCAAAGCTAATCTTTTAGCCCAACTAAATTTATGAACTTGGGCTCTTTAAAATCTCCAAGCTTGCATAGCCCATTATCAACCCATTTTTGCACAAATAATTGAAGTTGTTCCTTTAGTCTTTTAGTTTGGGCCATGGTAATTGGTCTGCTAAAATCTCCAAGATGATTCTCCAAGTCACTTTCTTGAACATTAGTGGCATGTGAAGTAGCATTTGTATCACTCCTTCATTTGTTTGGTCAGTGATCGTGTCATAGGACCCCCGATACCTTGTAAAGGATCATCGGCTTTGACTAGCTCTCGAATGTTGGATGCGTCCTGATCTCTATCATTCCCCTCTTCCTCGAAAGGATTCGTCCTCAAATCACCTGCATCATATAATGAAAGATAAAAAACATTAAAAGTAGCGCTTACATTACCGTGTTGACTTGGCAAATTGAGTTTGTAAGCATTGTCGTTGATGCGCTCCAGCACTTGAAAAGGATCGTCTCCCAAGGATGTAATTTGCACTTCCGCTGTGTAGCAAACCTTTCTTTTCTCAAATGTAACCAAACCTAGTCTCCAGGTGGAAAGGTAAGCTTGACACGACCCTTGTTTGCTTGTCAAGCATAGTGCTCATTATTCTTTTCAATGTTAGCTCGAGCCTTAGCATGCAATTCCCCGATTAACTCTGCTTTTCTCTTTCCATCAACATCAACAAATTCATTAGGAGGCAAGGGTAAAATATCCAAGGGAGTCAAATTAAATCCATACACAATCTCAAATGGTGAGTATAATGTAGCAGAATGCACAGCTCTATTGTATGCAAATTCAA
This sequence comes from Laguncularia racemosa, assembly GCA_037954665.1. Taxonomy (NCBI): domain Eukaryota; kingdom Viridiplantae; phylum Streptophyta; class Magnoliopsida; order Myrtales; family Combretaceae; genus Laguncularia; species Laguncularia racemosa. Next base: position 67,080 of record JBBMOL010000587.1, read on the forward strand.
CATGAGGCAAACAATTTTCCCATTGTTTTAAGTTATGTTTCAAAACAGCACGCAACAATTGTGGAAGGGTCCTATTAACTACTTCCGTTTGACCATCCGTCCGAGGATGTGCAACAGTAGAAAACAACATTTTAGTTCCCAATCGGTTCCACAAAGTGCGCCGGAAATGGCTGAGAAACTTAACATCCCTATCACTTACTATGGATCTTGGCAGGCCATGCAAACACACAATTTCTTTAAAGAATAAACCAGCAATATGTGTTGCATCATTAGTTTTAGAACAGGCAATAAAGTGAGCCATTTTGCTAAACCTATCAACAACAACAAATATGCTATCCTTGCAATTTTCAGATCGTGGCAAACCTAGAACAAAGTCCATAGAAATATCAATCCAAAACTGATGAGGCATAGGTAATGGGATGTATTCTCCATGTGGCATTACTTTGGATTTAGCCTATTTACACACAATGCATTTTTCACACACAGCTTACACATCATGTTTCAAGGCCAATAAAAATGCTCATGCAAAATGTCCAAAGTTTTCTGTACACCAAAGTGTCCCATTAGTCTACCCCTATGTGTTTCTCTAACAAGCAACTCCCGCAAAGAACATTTAAGAATGCAAAGCTTGTCTTTCTTAAACAAAAACCCATCATGCTTATAGAAATCAGCATATGCATGCTAAGAAACAGCACTCCAAACTTGACCAAAATCAGCATCATTTTCATACAAATCCTTAATAAAATCAAATCCAAGCAATTTTGTATGTAAAGAGGTCAGAAGTAAATACCTCCTAGACAGTGCATTGGCCACTACATTTTCTTTTCCTTGCTTGTATTTGATAACATAAGGAAAAGTTTTAATAAATTCCATCCACCTAGCATGCCTTTTGTTCAACTTACCCTGACTCTTCAAAAATTTCAAGCCCTCATGATCTGAATGGACAATGAACTCCTTGCGCCATTGACAGTGCTACCAAGTTTACAAAGTCCTCACTATTGCATATAGCTCCTTATCATAGGTAAGACAGTTCAATGCCGCCCCATTAAGCCTTTCGCTAAAGTAAGCAATTAGCTTGGAATCCTACATCAAAACACCATCAATACCTTTCCCAGAAGCATCACATTCAATTTCAAAAACCTTTTCAAAATTAGGGAGAACAAGTAAAGGTGCATTGGTCAGCTTTTCTTTCAAAGTATTGAAAGCTTTCGCATGTGTTTCAGTCGACCTAAACTCAGCATTCTTTTTAACAAGGTCATTTAAAGGAGCAGCTATAGAACTAAAATCCCTCACAAATCTCCTATAAAAAGCCTGCTAAACCATGAAAGCTTCTTACATCATTAGCATTCTCAGGTGTTGGCCATTCCTTGATCACCTTTACCTTCTCCTCATCAACAGAAATCCCCTATGCACCTACAACAAAACCCAAAAACAACATAAACTCCATGCAAAAGGTACACTTCTTTAAGTTTGCAAATAATCTATTTTCTCTCAAAATAGTGAAAACCATTTGCAAATGCTGAGCATGTTCTTCTAGACTTTTACTGTAGACTAAAATGTCATCAAAATAGACTACAACAAATTTTTCTATGAAAGCACGAAGAACATGGTTCATTAATCGCATAAATGTGCTTGGTGCATTTGTCAAACCAAAAGGCATTACCAACCACTCATAGAGACCATATTCGGTTTTAAAAGCAGTTTTCCATTCGTCTTCCTCTCTCATGCATATTTGGTAATAACCATTCTTTAAATCAACTTTTGAAAACAAACACGCACCATACAGCTCATCTAACATATCATCAAGCCTAGGTATTGGATGTCGGTACTTAACTATAATTTTGTTGATGGCTCGAAAATCCACGCACATATGCCATGATCTATCCTTCTTTGGAACCAGAATAACAGGGACCAAACATGGGCTAAGGCTCTCTCTCACAAATTCCCTTTCTACTAACTCATCCACTTGCCTCTGAATCTCCTTTGTCACCTCCGGATTTGCTCTATATGCAGGTTTATTTGGAATTGAGGCACTTGGAACGAAGTCGATTTGATGCTCAATACCTCTCAATGGAGGTAATCTACTAGGTATTTCCTCAGGGAACAAGTCAGCAAATTCCTGCAAAAGAGAAGCAACGACTGCAGGCAAAGAAGGGTTAAGATGGTCAGTGGAAAAATAAACATCCTTGTACATCAGTACAAGTAAGTGCCGTTTTGCCTTCAAGGCACTTTCAATCTCACTTGTCTTGCCAATTTCACTCGTGTTTCCCTCTAATTCTTTCCTCTCATAGCTCACAAGTGTATTTTTACCACTCTCTTTCACAATCGCACTCTTCTTTTCTTGTTCACTCTTGTGTTTCCCTCTCTCTCTGAACTCTCTAGCAATCCTCAATTGATCCTCACTAGCCTCCCAAGGATTGAGGGGTGTCAAAACCACTTGTCTTTTGTTCAAAATAAAAGGAATACCTATTATGATAACCATCATGGGTAACCTTTCTATCAAACTGCCAAGGTCGTCCCTACAATATGCTGCAAGCCTGTATAGGTACCACATCACACAATAACTCACATGGTATTTCCCTATAGAGAAAGAGACCAATACCTTCTTGATCACTTTAACCTCCCCACACTCACTCAACCATTGCAACTTATAAGGTTGATCATGCTTCACAATTTTCAGGCTCAATTTATCTACCAATAACGTGCTAGCAACATTTGTGCAGCAGCTACCACTATTAATAATCAAACTACACACCTTGTTATTTACATGGCATCTAGTATGAAAAATGTGCTCTCGCTACACTTCACCACCCTCATTCTTAGGTTGAGTATTGAGAATCCGCCTAGTAACAAGAAACTCTCCCTTTATAGGACCTTCCATATCCACATCACTACAATCTTCCAATGGGGGCATGTCATCATCATCCCCTAAACTCACACTCTCCACATCACCACTCTCCAAAAGGATCATCGCCTTAGTGTTTGGACACTGCGATGTAATATGCCCAAATCCCTGGCACTTGAAACACTTAATGTCACGTAATCTAAAAGTAGATTTGATTTCAGTGTTACCTTTCAAATAGGATGCTGGTGCCTTAGCGTTCTCTTCCTCCTTAGTTTTTGGTGATGATTTATTATTCTTCCAGTTCGACTTCCATGAAGCACTAGAAGTTGAATTATACCTGGAAGAACTTGAAGCTAGATTATACCTTGAAGCACTCTTTGTCTTCAACTACTTCTCAATCTTGATCACCTTATGCAACAATTCCTCAATGTCTACATAATGCTGTAGATCAATGATATCAACAATCTCCCTATTCAATCCATTAATGAACCTAGCCATTGTAGCTTCATCATCCTCTTCTACTTTAGCTCTTCCCATATCGTCTTTTATTTCGAACCAGTTGATCCCACCATACACTCGCATAGTCAGTGAATTCGACTACTACAAGTTTAATCTTCTTATCCTCTGAATAATTATGATACTCAAACATGTGATCAACCTTTCACTCCCACTCCAAGTATAATTCTGGCTCATTCTTCCCTTGAAAGGAAGGTATTTTCATCTTTATACTACCCAAATTACTATCTCTTCTTTGGGTATTATCACTCCCCATCACAAAATTATACTCTCCCACTTCAATATCTTCTTCCAATTCCATTCTCACTCCCCTCCTCAGAAGCCTCTCAGATCTTCGACCCACTGCAGTGCTACCCGTGAGCTCCCTACTTTGCTCTATCCTATCCATCCTTTGATTGACTGGCTCCAACTCAGCCCTCATCATTTTTCTCATCTGACTCAATAGCGCATCAAACATCAACTCATTATCTCCTACTCCCTTCTCCTTGTCAGGAGAACTTTGACCAAACATGTTTGCTGCAACAAAGAGCATTACTAATAATAATATAACTAGGCCTCACAATTCACTCCCTCACGTGTTTACACTCAAAGATGAAAATTCACTCGTGTATAACACAAATTTTGGGACTTCTCACGATATTAATCTCACACTCTACTTTTCCTTTACAAGCCCTTGTTCTAGAACTGACTCAACGAATTTTCTTCAAATAAACCATTAGGATAAATCAATGTGACAACTTAGAAATTTAATAACAAGTAAAGACGACAAACTCAATGACCGATATGGAAAATGAACGAATTTGATAGGAATATAATTCACTGCAACAACTAACAAACAAACTAGAATAATAACAGAAACTTACTCAATATTCAGCAACTTTTTTTTTAATACGAATTTTCTTTTCTTTTCCTTCTTTCTCTCTCTCTCTCTTTTTTTTTTTTAAACTCTAAACAACCAGGTTCTTTGTTCCCTTGAATCAATCAATCACGCCTGGAATTGCAATTTCGGAGGATAAAACTCCTCGGCCAGAATTGACATCAATAATTGATAGAAATATAGATTAGCCAATGGGATGACAAATGTGACAGTAAACAATCGAGTTTAGGAATTGGCTAATGTAATACAAAAGCAACAGCAGAAAAGTAAACAATGGAATCGACGAACCAAATTTCTACAAATGATTTTTTTTTTAAACTTCGATAGAAAATTCACACAATCAATTACAAATAAAATATGAACAAGGATAGAAATTACCCGATTCAATGAATTTGGCTATGATACCAAATGACGCGAACCCTAGATATTGATCTAAGACCCCACGATCAATAGAGGATTCAAACCCAAGAATCAAAATTGAATCAAGTATTGTGCATAACCCAACCCCAATCAAACCCGCCGATTAGAACCTAAGCTATCAAGATCGATTTCTCCATGTGTTTAAGATGAAGAAACCTAAGGTAGTTCTATTGCAAGAACCAAAGGAAGAGAGAATTCTTTCAATGATTTTCATTCACCATCTGATAATGACCTTTTAAATGTCCCACCAAAAGAGTTTATAATGGTCATAAATTATAAGCTGGCGGCTTAAATACATCCAAGGCCCTCTTTGAAATGAAAAGATAAAAACAACGTTCTATGGATGGGAAAGGCCGGCCAGTAGGCTGGCGTACATTTGTTTTTTAAAAGGTCGGCCAATTTTAGGCTGGCGGCCTTTCCTTTGCTGAAGGTCGTCTATCCATTACTAATGTCCTCCGCTTTATCCCCACTTTGATATATGATATTCATGAGCTTAGGACTTGTGTTAGAGTTGTATCGAATCACCTCTTGCTCCTGAAGTTCCATAATCAATCCTTGCAATGCCTCCTTCATTCGCTTGGTCCGTGATCGTGTCATAGGACCCCCGATACCTTGTAGAGGATCATTGGCTTTGACTAGCTCCCGAATGTTAGATGCTTCTTGATCTCTCTCAATAGCAAGTGACAAAAACCAATCAATGATATATAATGACAAAAGATGATACAATTGACGCTAATTTCATATCAAAGAACCACCCTAATCAACCCTAGATATGACTCACTAATGATGAAAAGGAAAAACACAACGTAGGGAATTGATATTACTCACAATTCTCTATGTTGCAACTCGTCACAATTCCAATTTTTGGATTGAAATTGATAAGAGCTAATGAAATTAGGAAAAACCCTAATCCCTCACACGAAAAGTGTATGCTGCAAATTTCAACTCTCCCCTTAAAACCCTACTTAAGCAAGTATTTATACTTTCACCCTTACCCTTTAGGGTTAAAATGTCCACAAAATTACAACTATGCCACTTTAGGGTGACCGGTTCTAAAAGCAACAATTACAATCAATGAAAAAGTGTCCCAAAAGCTTACAACATAAATAGTCCAAAGAAAATAATTACAAGTACACAATAATAAAAATCCTCAAAGAGCCAATGCATCAAGGCGATGTTGATCACAGCAAGCCATTGGGTGAGAATTTAATGATGTCCCTAACTGATCAACAATGAGATTCATTTGGCATCCCGTGAAGAAATATCATTGTACCTATAAGATTATCATTGAAATATTTATTAGATAAGGAAAACATGTGTAAATATGAGTGATTTAGATCATCATCCAAATTAAGTTCCATATCCATCTAGGTCGCTGGAAAGATTCCCATCACTTTATGTGGAAGTCCAAGAGTGATAAAACTAGAAGAAAAAGCTTGGCGAAAATCATTGGAACGTTGCTGTTTTTAGGGGCAATCCTAGTGCAATTTTTCTTGGGTGTTTATGGAGCTTTGGTTGGGGGTGTGTGAGGGGATGTTTCTCCATATAGAGGGGCCACGTGAGGGTTCTTTCAGGGTGTCAAATCATAAGATTTGGTAGCTGATTTGGGAGGGAATTTTCCTTTGGTCTTTAACACATGTTAGTGGTCAATAGTATTATCCATTGGATAAAGGGTCACATCTAGGGCAGCATATCTGCCATGTAGGGTGATTAGGCATCATGTTTATCTCCCCTAGGCTCTTATTTAGTTAGTTTCTAGTTGCTATATCATTTGGTTAGACTAATCCTAGTTATATCTCCATCTAATCCCTTAGTTGTCCAACCGGTGGTTCACCTAGAGCAAAGGCAGATTGGTGCTTGCTTTGGGTTGAGTTTTTTCCTTGTTTTCTCATGGTTAATTGAGCTTTAGTTAGGGCTTAGATGGGGGAAATTTCAAGTCAACTTTGGGCTTTAGATTAGAGCATTTGGTGGCTCAAATGTGGCCATATTCCTTTCCCTTGACATGCCACTTCTAGGAATTGTTAGGAGTCGTGTTTTCTAATTTTTATTTCGCCCAATTTGATTGTTTTGTAGAGTTGCTTTTGATTAAGATTTTAGGCTTCTTTAGGCTAACTATGGGGTAGTTCTTCATCATTTGAGTTTCAATTTCATTTAGATCTAATCTTAGGTTTTTCCTAGCTCAATGTTGGTTGTTTTCGGTTCCAATGGAATTCCTAATGTCAACGGTTATTTCTAAGAAGTTGGGAATTGAATTTAGGCTTTTTGAACATCCAAATTCAAGTTAGTGTTCTTAGGGTGAGGTCCTATTGTCAAGGTTTGGCTAGGTTTTGAATTTCTTGGATTTAGGTATGCTTGTTAGTTCGCGTATTGCAATGCAAATCCAATTTTGTAGTCAGGTTTTCTTATTTGTTTTCTGACGTATTTCTTTGAGATTTTTCTTCATACTAATTCTTGACTTGGAATTTCATAGGGTTTACACATACATACTTATATATATATATAAATATATATTATTATTATATTTGCATGGATATGTATAATATATTTATGTGGATTTACTGTGGGCATGATAGTCACGTTGCTTATCTGGAGAGGTAATAAGAAATAGCACTTTACACAAATAAAAAAAAATATTCCTTATGTAGAGGGAATAGAAAATTAATGGGAATAAAAATTTCTAATACAGTTTTTAAGTAAATAAGATAATAAATAGTATTTAAGGAATAATTGTTCTATTTTCATTGATGGGTGTCGAATCCAACAAAAATAAAACCTACTCCTAGACAATTATATGATTTGCATATAGTGGTGAGTAGGGTCGAATCCACAGAGATTGGTTAAATTTATTTCTATCCAAGGAGAATAAAAAGGAAAAGGAAAATGGGGGGGTTTAGTTTGTGAATCGAATAAAGTTAAAACAAGATAAGAAAATTGAATATTGATAAAAGCCTAGCCAAAGGAATCAAGATAGTTTAATTCTAGGAATTGATCATCGATGCAAATGTTTTCTATTCTTAGTTCTAGATAAACTGGTTATGGTTATTAACAAGCTCTAACAACCTATCTCTCCGTACTTCCTCGATAACCTCAGACAAGCGCTTTGAATTATTTCTCTTATTGATTAAACAACCCTAGACAAGCGCTTAGGATTTAATCTATCAATAGCATTAAAATCTAGAGAGACCACCAATTCGTGCCAGTAGATTATAAGATAACCTATTTAAACATGATCATACACCTCCATAACATGAATTCGATCATCTCTTTTATAACCAAACATGTTATTGCGTCACTAAGACTATAACAATCAAACAATTACGGATTTGACGTGCTAGTTGACAATATATTAACTTGCTAATTGAGTAGAAGAGCTCTATTCATACCAATCAACAAAGATAATAATGACAAAACGATCAGAAGATATATGAATACCCGAAAGCAAAGAATAGAATAAATACAAGTCAATTAGACCTCACAATTCGTGGAGAATTAAACATCTATGACCCTTTGGCTAGAAAAGTAGCTTAGCTACACATGTTCATCAATAAAATGAAAAATAAAAATAAAAACATAACAAGCCTCTGTTTTCGGCTACCTGCTCTGCCTCCTCCTTTCCTTCTTGTCTCCAAGGTGATTCCAGATTCAAAGATTAAAAGTTGTCCTAACCCTCTAGGGTTGGTTCTATTTATATTGTTAGGGAGATGGCATGTGATATTTTGCTAGTAAGATACGAAAATATCTTTCCTTTTCCAAGTAGATTTCGAGAAGTAAATGTTCGTCCGCTGATAGAGCCATTTTATACTCAATCTTTATAGTATAAATTGTGTTAAATTATTACTGATTTTATAGAAATCATAAGGGAATGGTACTTTAATTCTATCATCGTGATAAATCAGGTTAAATGGAGTCAAGGATGCTAATTCAAGTATTTTAGAGAAGTCATCTACAACTTGGATCAAGACAAGAAATTACACCACCGGAGGAAGCACGGTTTGAGGCACGACCAATTTTCAAACCGTGTTACACACTGGACAAGAAGGCAAAAATGAGGACTTTGAACAGAGAGAGACACGGCGTAAGGCACGGCCGTGGTGGAACCCGTGGGATAAACCGTGCTTGAAGCCGTGGTGGAAGATAGATGTGCCAAGGAGAAGAAAGTGTGGAACATCAACCAGATGAAGACACGGCTTGAAATCTAGCCGTGGGTGTAACCGTGCTACACACTGGACACGGATGAAGACTTGAAGATTATGCACAGACGAAGGCACGGCTTGAAACCTGGCCGTGTGTTTAACCGTGGTTCACACTGGGCACGGTTGAAGACTTGAAGAATATGCACAGAGGATGGCACGGCTTAACCCACGGCCGTGTGGTGGGGCGTGCTAGGCAGACGTATCTTCACTTCTCGAAATCTACTTGAAAAAAGGAAAGATATTTTCGTATCTTGCTAGCAAAAGATCACATGCTATCCATCTAATAGTATAAATAGAGCCAACCCTAGAGGGTTAGGATAACTTTTGAATCTTTGGATCTTGAAAAACCTTGGATCATCTTGGAGGCAGAGCAAGCAACCGGGTTCATTATGTTTCTATCTTTTATTTTCGTTTTATTGATGAACATGTGTAGCTAAGTTACTTTTCTAGCCAAAGGGTCATAGATGTTTAATTCTCCACGAATTGTGAGGTCTAATTGACTTGTATTTATTCTATTCTTTGCTTTCGGGTATTCATATATCTTCTAATCGTTTTGTCATTATTATCTTTGTTGATTGGTATGAATAGAGCTCTTCTACTCAATTAGCAAGTTAATATATTGTCAACTAGCACGTCAAATCCGTAATTGTTTGATTGTTCTAGTCTTAGTGACGCAATAACATGTTTGGTTATAAAAGAAATAATCGAATTCATGTTATGGAGGTGTGTGATCATGTTTAAATAGGTTATCTTATAATCTACTGGCATGAATTGGTAGTCTCTCTAGATCTTAATGCTATTGATAGATTAAATCCTAAGCGCTTGTCTAAGGGTTGTTTAATCAATAAGAGAAATAATTCAAAGCGCTTGTCGGAGGTTATCGAGGAAGTAAGGAGAGATAGGTTGTTAGAGCTTGTTAATAACCATAACCAATTTATCTAGGAACAAGAATAGAGAACATTTGCATCGATGATCAATTCCTAGAATTAAACCATCTTGATTCCTTTGGCTAGGCTTTTACCAATATCTGATTTTCTTACCTTGTTTTACTTTATTTGATTCACAAACAAAACCCCCCATTTTCCTTTTTCTTATTGTTCTCTTTGAATAGAAATATCTTTACCAATCCCTGTGGATTCGACCCTACTCACCACTATATGCAAATCATATAATTGTCTAGGAGTAGGTTTATTTTTGTTGGATTCGACACCATCATCCGCCTGGCACGCCCTAACACACGGCTGTGGGTCAAGCCGTGCCATCCTCTGTGCATATTTCATGTATCATCTTTCGTTTCCAGTGTGTACCACGGCTCCACCCACGGCTAGATTTCCAACCGTGCCTTATTTTGTGCATAATCAACAAGTCTTCATCCGTGCCCAGTGTGTACCACAGTTACACCCACGGCCAGATTTCAAGCCGTGCCATCCTCTGGTTGATGTTCCACAATTTCTTCTCCTTAGCACGTCTAGCTTCCACCACGGCTCCAAGCACGGTTGCTCCCACGGCTTCCACCACGGTCGTGCCCTAAGCTGTGTCTCTCTTTGTTCAAAGTCCACATTTCCGCCTTCTTGTCCAGTGTGTAACACGGTTTGAACCTTGGTCGTGCCTCAAACCGTGCTTCCTCCGGTAGTGTAATTCCTTGTCTTGATCCAAGTTGTAGATGACTTCTCTAAAATACTTGAATTAGCATCCTTGAATCCATTTAACCTGATTTATCACGATGATAGAATTAAAGTACCATTTCCTTATGATTTCTATAAAATCAATAATAATTTAACACAATTTATACTATAAAGATTGAGTATAAAATGGCTCTATCATTCATATAAGTTTTTATTGAATTGGATAGGTTAAGTACACTATAATGACTCGATTGCATTGACTCTTAGCCTCGTTACGCTCAAGTTACAGACTCAACTCCATAACTTGCCCCTAAAATTGCCTGTGTAGTAGCACCACGTTCTATTAGGCATTGTCACTATTGTAGGGTTTATTTTCTTCCACATCTACGTTTTCCTCTTCTTATAGCCATGAGGGAGCTAAAATAAAAAGCCAAGCGAGTAACTGACTCTAGCTCTCATACTAAATGATGGTGAAAGAAAGTGTAAGATGGAAGAATGCAAGTGAAATGATAGATTTTGTCCTACTGAAATTGAGAGTGAAAATAGAAAATACTTGACTTCTAATCTCATGTCATTTAACTAAACATTGATAAAAATGAGTTTTGTCCTTCACTACTTCTTACAAGGCACTTGTAACTTATCATGCATAAACATTGAGAAAAGGAAATAAAATGTATCTAACCACAAACCAAATCATGATCCATCCTTAATACCCATTCATGAGCCTCTTGACTCATGTATTAATCACCATTCATGAGTCATCACAACTTTCTAAGAATCTTGACAAGGTTTTGATCTTTCCTTAAATTATAGATATTAGCTTTTTGGCTTCTCTCTAGACTAGAGAAGTGGAAATAAAATTCAAATTTCAATAGATCAAGTGTAATACATGGTCCAAAAATTAAAAATAAATATATATATAATTATAATTATTAAATAATTATAATATAATACATAAATAAGGATAGTGGAGTAAATAAAATGATTGAACAGGGGTAATTTCGTCTTTTCATAGTGGGGCTATAATAGGAATCAAAATCTGACAAGATTTATCATTAGAGCAAGAGCCAAATGATTTCAGATCTTATAGCCCCACTATGAAAAGACCAAATTATAACATAATACATAAATAAGGATAGTGGAGTAAATAAAATGATTGAACAGGGGTAATTTGGTCTTTTCATAGTGGGGCTATGATAGGAATCAAAATCTGACAAGACCTATCATTAGAGCAAGAGCCAAATGATTTCAGATCTTGCCGATGAGGGCCCATTTTAGGTAAATCGACTCCAGAATTATTTGTTTACTAACCTCTTTTTTATTACTCATGTATTGTATATTCCAACAGGCACACTTATCAAGCTTTACAGGGCGATGGACAAACTCACTAAGACTCAACTTGTGGGTTATCCATAGACCAACCTGAACCGGCGATGAGCTGGGTCAACTAATCCTATTGAAGAACTAGCATGTTGAAGACTATTTTCACTTGTAATTTATTTATTTGAATCATTTATGTTGTGAGTTTTTTAGACACTTTTATTTAGTTGTAATAGTGCTTTTAGGATTGGCCACCCTAAGTGACATAGTTGTAATTTTGTAGACTTTTTAACCTTAAAGGGAGCAAGTATAAATACTTGCTTAAGTAGGGTTTTAGAAAGCTTTTGAAATTTGCAACAAAACACATTTTCGTGTGAGGGTTAAGGTTCATCCTAAATCCATTAGCTCTCATCAATTTCAATCCAAAAATTGGAATTGTGACAAGTTGCAACGAGGAGAATGGTCAGTAATATCAATTGCCCTTTATTGTGTTTTTTTTCTTCTCATCACTAGTGAGTCATATCTAGGGTTGATTAAGTTAGTTCTTTGATCTGAATTTGGTATCAACTATATCCTCTTTGTAATGATATAAGATTGATTGGTTTTAACACTCGTTATTACCATCAATTTTGCTTTATATTTTATGGCGTGGATTGATCTTGTTGTGAGGAGGATCACGGTTTTATCTTTTTGTGTTGTTGATTAGAATTCTCTTGGAACTTAAGTTGATTAATTGATTCAATTGAGGATTATCATCTTTGTGGTTTTCATCTTCTTGATTTTATTATTCAGATCTTATTACATTAACTAGGGTCCACATAATTTGTTATCCTTTGGGACCGAAATTGATATTGTCCTTTAGGGATTGTAATTTGGTTCATTTGCATGTGCTTAAACCCCATTTTAAGCACATCATCTTTTGGTATCAGGGATAATCACATTTGGATATTTAAGATTGAACACGTCAACATTCGAAGAATTGCTTCATAAACATAGAGGATTAGCACAATTGTTGAACTAGTTGATTAACATTATCTAATTATCATTCAATCTTGGTTTTTGTGTACTTAAACTTGGTTTTAGGCACATCATCTTTTGGTATCAAAGCTTGAGGTTTTGAGAAGGGGTTTATTGATTTTGAATTTGGAAATTAGGGGTTGTTGAGTTAACACCTTGATCCGAATTATGAAGTGGAGTTGAGTTATTTCATTGTGTTGTTGAAGTGCTATCATTGTTGTTAGTTGTTGTAAACTTGGAGTACTTGTAACATTCTTGGCTTCCTTGAGGACTGGGCATGAGAGTGTTCATGAAGTGGATCGTGAGGAGTAAGGATTGTTGATCCTTTGTGATCAATTGGAGAAGAGTGAATTGTTGTAGTGCATTTTCGGAAATTGAAGAGTAGTAATTGTGATTTTCAAATTTGTATTTTTAGAATCGAGGTGTGAGTTAAGGAAGCAATTTGAATTTCAAAACACACATTAAGTGAATGTTTAATTGTGTGTTCATTTGAATTTGAAATAGCTCCTTACTATTTGTGAAATCTTGCAATAATTGAACTCGTTTTGAATTTGAAATTTGAGCTACCTTTGTTGTTGTAGTTGCTGTTTGATAATTGTGTGGAAGTGGGAAGCGCACCGTGACTTGAAGAGGTGTGTGTGTGGTGTTATATTTTGTAAAGTTAGTGTAAACACCCCATTTTTGCCCTAGGAATCAATAATTTTCAATAATAATCAATTTTCAATTTTTCCTAATTTTTCCCAATTTTTCCTTAATTTAGCATAAATAATAAAAATATTCAAAAAATGAAAATAAATAGGAAAACACTTCAATTTTGAAAAATGATTTTAGAAATAGCAATAATGAATAATAAATAATTTTTACAAATTTTTTGAAATTTCAAAAAATACAAAAAAATAAAAAAATTGCATCGCATATGTACAATTTGCGATGTAAAAAATCGGGAAATTGGGCCAGCTCAGCTGGCTCGTGTGTGCGCATGGGAACCGTGTGAAGGCTGAAGGTCGCGAGTTCGAATCCCCCCGCAGGCGCTCGGCAAAAGTTTTTCGTTCTTTTCCCTGGAGCTGCCACGTGGCAGCATGTGATTGGCCGAGGGAAGTCACGCGCGTCGCGCGTGATCGTCTTCTTCGCGAGCCCAGCCGGAGGAAAAAATCCGACAGAAGTCCGACGAAGGCGAAATCGGCCGTTTTCTTTTTAATCTTCTAGATTAAAGTCAAGATAAGGCCAAATCCATCAGATAAACCAAAGGAACACAAGAGATTAACATCAAATCGCCGGGATAAAATCGAATCTAAGAAACGGAAAAATATGGGTTTATCTAAATCGGCCGATTCGAGCTTATCCAAGAGGAGTTCGAGGTTCCTATAAATAGAGGAGAACAGGAGGAAGCCAGGGCACGAAAAAAAAGAGAGAGAAAGAGAGAGGAAGGAGCAAATCGGAGTACGCCGAAGAAGCTTGGAGTCGCGACCATCGATCGGAGTTGAGCCGCCGCAAGGAGACGTTCTGGGAGTAAGCCGCCACCACCATCGGATTCAGCACCCCCAAGAAGCTAGGATTCGACACTTCACCCGCCGCAAACGACCGCCGGAACACCGTGAACGAGCCAACCCCGCCGCCGTGACCGATCCGATCCGACCCGACCCGACCCGATTCGACCCGCGCACCGACCCGGATCCAGGTAAGTCGGATCTTTTCGGATTTTTTTTTTTATTTTATTAATTTATTTGGTTTATTTATTTATTCCGAATTTGTTATTTATTATTTATTATTTTTTTAGTCATTTATTTATTTGTTTTTTTTATTTTCAATAAATAGGAAAAATGTAGAAATTAGATTTTTATAGAATTAAGAAAAATGTAAAAAAAATAATAAAATAAATAAAATGTAAAAAAATAATAAAAGAATAAAAAAATAAAAAAATAGAATAAAATAATAAAAAGATTAGGAAAAATAATAATAAAACTTTAGATTTCAAAATAGGATAGATAATAACTTAGGATAAAATGTTCTAGCATAAAAATTACAAAAATTTATAAAAATCACAAAAACTTATAAAAAATCACAAAAATCATAAAAATCATGAAAATTAATAAAAATTCAAAAATTATGAAAATAGAAGAAAAATTAAGTTTTAGCACCTAGAAAAATCTTTTTCTTCAAATAAATCCAAAATTGATGTTTTCCCAAAAAAAAATCATTTTCAAAATAAAATCAAAGCTTAGGCTTAGAAATTTTTTAGAAAATTTCCAAAAAATATTAAGAACATAAATCATAAGAAATTTCAAAATTAAAATTCACCAACAAATCTAAAGTTTTTTCAGAAAAGCGAACTACGGCTTGTTTGATCCTGAGTAGCAGGTACGTAGGCACCCATTCGGGTCAACCCCTAAAAATGAATGAAAAATCCTTTTTCTTGAAATAAATTCAAAAACATAATAAAAAGTAACAGAAACACAATGAAACACATTTCTAAAGATGAACAATTTTAGGAGATTAGGTGGTAACCGTAAAGGTTTTAATAGGTTAGCCTCCGAACTTAGAAACTCTGGTTTTCCCTTTTTCTCTTCTCACAAAAACGAGAAGAGAAATAACGACGACTAGTAGTCCAAATTAAGACTAATCCGCTCCTTTAGTCTTAATTCAATTTTCCCAACAACAGTTGGGTGGCGACTCCAAAGATCAAACGAAATTCCTAACTCAAGTCGAGGATCTAGATTAGATGAGCATAGGGTCTAGTTTAGATCGGATTAGGAATGGGAATTCAAAAATTAGACTCGACAGGATGGCGACTCCACTGGGGACTCCATACCAGCAGGCTAGCCACCTGAATCTCTTCAAATCTTTATCTTAAAGAAATGTGTTTTTTAATTATTATTCTGTTGCTAACTTTTCAGAGTTTAGTTAGATTTTGTATTTTCTTTATTGTGGGGGTTTCTTGCATACATACATATGCTTGTGTGAGTAGATGCGGTCGAACCCGGACCGTTCTAGCAACCTAAGTCGGGGAGCCATTGTGTAGGTTTCGGGCGAAGTGAGTTGATTCACCGTTCGGGACCGATTAGGCTACCCCACCCTACGCTTCGATATGGCCTGAGATCCATTTCTTCGAGAATGCGGGAGGCCATAGAGCTCGGGAACCAGTTAGAACCCACCTACTTGCATACATGACATCGTAAGAAGGGTTGACAATTGGATGACAATGTAATGGTTTGTTATTTTGTCCTTGGAGTTCAGGACTATTTCCCTGTAACGTTTTCATAGTTCTTGTTGTAACTAGGTTGTTTCCTATTGTAATAGATGGCTAGCAGTGCAGTCAACCGCCTCCTCCGCAAAGAAATTCGGGTGTACAAACCTTTGGACCCAAAATTGGTACTGGACCACTGGTTTACCTTGTATAACCCAGAGGAGCAAGCCTTTATCCAACAAACGATCGGCCCCGTCCTCTCACTGACTAAGACAGAGGCGAATTTGCCTATGGTCCGGGCCATGCTCCAGTTATGGGAGATCGAGCCTGCAGCTTTCTTCATCGGACCACATGAGATCACCCCTACCCTGGAGGAGTATACCCAGTTGCTACAGGCTCCAGCACTGACTGATCAGATTTACGCACCAGACCTTGAGGCCGGGCCAGCTGGTACGTTCAGCAGACTACTGGGCATCCGCAAAACAGCAGTCAACAAAGCCTTGGCAGACTGTAACGGGTATTGCATACGCATGGATGATCTAGAAGCCTGGTTTATTGCCCGAGAAGACAATGGGGATAGAAAGGACATCCTGTGTGGGGACCCTCAGACTTACAGACAAAGAAGGGTGAAGGCTTTCATCTTGACAACCTTCGCTACCATACCGTTCCCCACCGGAACTTTCTATATTCACTACCGGGTTGCAGAGCTGGTAACCCAATTCCTGGAAGGAAAATCTTACATCCTGGCTCTACTGGCTGAACAGATCCGAAATCTGAATTTCCTCAAGAAGAAGGGTCATGGGATCCTCCGCTCCAGCATCAACCTTCTGCTGATATGGTTCGTAAGCCACCTCAAATGCTTCGGGCTGAACATGGTCAGGAAAACCCTGGCCCAACAGGTGGATCTGGTGGATTCCTGTATAGAAAAGGTGAAGCTACCCGACGACATTACCAGCTACAGTTGGGTAGATCTGCTTAGAAGCCTTAGCGCCGAAGATATTCTGTGGACAGCCAGGTGGAGTTGCTGCAATAAAATCATCTTAACCTGCAGTAATTTCCAAGCAGTGCCATTAATTGGGATCAACGGATGCATCAGATATCACCCCAACTCCGTAGTCCGCCAATTCGGTACCGTTCAAGACATAGTTTACCGGCCTTCACTCGAAGCAGTCACCTTTGAGTATCAGGATCCGAACCTGTTGGTAGCCGAGAAATTTGCTAAGCTGGCAGAGGTCAAAGCGCTCTGGGGAGCCAGAATCGAAAGCCCGAATGTGGACCTAGGAGAGCTAGATGGCGAAGTGGGAAAACACCGAGCCACCAGAGAGTTTGTAATCCGCCAGCTATACCAGACAGGGGAAAGAGCATATCGGGTTCCAGACGTCACTCAGCCAAGACCAGATAGGATCAATCCCGAGACAGAAATCTACCTGGAGCAGGTCAAAGCCCGGATGGAAGTGTACTTCGAAGCCGCAGATTACAAGAAAGACATCTGGAAGGGACGCTTCAAGGAATCCGACCAAAGGAACAAGGCCTTAGAAGCACAATTGGAGAAATCCCAAGCCAAGGTCAAAGAACTAGAAGCTATCATCAGTAGGAAACCTGAGCCTCCACAACAGAAGACAAAGAAAGCTAGGAAATAGATTATCATTGTAATCTTTCATTTTTATTTGAACTCCAGAATTATTAATAAAAGTAAAGTTTGGATAATACATTGTCAATTAGTTGTCAACCCTCTTTATCTTTTACCATTCGCGTGACACATGCATTTCATTCTTGCATTCATCACACTAAAATAAAAAAATAAAATGCGGATCCAGGTATCGAAAATAGCTTCCAAGCAACCGAACCCGCCCAGAAGCCCAGTCCTTACACGCTCAAGAGCAAAAATGGCCAACAGCAGTGACAACCGCAATAACACTAACGCTGAAGCTGCCTCAGATTCCAGGATCATATCCCTAGAGCAGACGGTCCAACAGTTGGCTGCCCAAGTTCACCTCTTGACTGAAAGCATCAGCCTCCTGCGCAACACCCAGCCGACTCAAGAAGAGTATTCAGGGGCCAGGAAGGGAAAAGCTGTGGAGGGACAGCCTCCGGAATACGAAGAAATCAATTCCCACCTAAACCCAGCTTTCAAGTATGAGCTGAAAGTCAGCCAGGGGCCGACCTCTGATGATCTGAAAAAGGAGATGGAAGAGAGACAAAAGGAGATGGAGAAGCGACTCTTCCAGCAGCTCAATGACAAAATGAAAACTATTGAAGGCCCTGATGGTTTTGAACAGGCCGGAATCACCAATCTACCAGCATACGGGGAGGAAGCATACCCTGACAAGTTCAAGACCCCATATTTTGAGAAGTATGATGGGACCGGCTGCCCCAAGATGCATACCAGGCTATATGCCCGGAAGATGAGCAAGTATGCTCAATATGATCAACTCATGCTCCAGACCTTCCAGGACAGCCTCACAGGCCCTGCATTGGTCTGGTATGCTCACCTTGACTTCAACATCATCAACACCTGGGAAAAGCTAGCCCGGGCCTTTTATGATTAATACAAGTTTAACATAGAAGTTGCCCCATCTGTAATCGATCTGGGGAATCTCCGAAAAAGACATACTGAGCCGTTCAAGGAATATACTCAACGCTGGAGGGCCCAAGCTGCCAGGGTAGCCACTCCGATATCTAAAAAGGAATTGACATCCATATTTGTCAATACCTTGGAAAAAACTTATTTTTCACATTTAGTCGGCCAGACGTCCTCCAGTTTTGCAGAAGTAGTGGCTGCAGGTTGCAGGATCGAGAATGCCATCACCACCGGTAGGCTCCACTCAATGGAACCTCCTAGGGTTGCACCAACCCAAAGGCCCTTAGGAGGGAATAGAGTTAAAGAGCCCACAGTCAGTACAGTGCATTCGAGTAAGGCAGAAAAACCTGGGGCTCGGGTGGCTTTCCAGACCCCGAATACCCCAGCCCAGCAACCAACGACGGGTCATGCACAAGCTGCCAGGCCCCCAAGGCAGTTCACTCCAATCCCCGTACCGCTCAGTCAGGTCTTCGCTCGGTTGAGGGCGGACAACTTGATAAGTTTCGAACTCCCCAACGACCGATACAAGCCCAAGAACATTGATTCCAACCTCAAGTGTGACTACCACATGGGTCAAGAAGGACACTCCACAGATAGGTGCTGGAGGCTCTGGCACAAAATCCAAGACTTGATTGACGCAGGGATCGTACAATTGGATTTTGTAAACACTCCAGCGCCCAATGTCAACACCAACCCGTTGCCTAATCACAGGCTTACCATCAACATGCTCACATCAGAAGAGTCAGCTCCCAAAGAAGCCGTCAAACAGAATCCGGCTAAGCAACCCGTTTTGGGAGAGACTCCAAAGGTGCACATTAAAAAAAGATGGTTATCCGGGGACCCTACGGTTCGCCCTTTGGGAGAATCACATGGGAAGTTTCAGTACCTGGTGAACTATTCTTACACCCCAACTGAGCAAGGGCCGCCTAGTGGGTGGGGGCCGGAATTCGAGAAGGAAGACAATCTAGCAAAGGAAGAGGATAAGACTGTCAACATGATTAATTCCCATCGGAAGCCCAAGGTCATACGATGCTATGAGGGACAGTCAGTGGAGGTACAAATCCCAAAGAAAAAATATGTATTCAATGTCCCTGTACCAGCAGAGAATTACAAGGCTGCACCGTTCGACTATCGGGCCCTCGAACAAGAGCGACCTCCTATAGTGGGAGGTATCACCCGCTCTGGGAGATTATACGACCCCAAGTATAAGAGCCCGACTGAAGAACCCAATACAGAGAAAACGGAGGAAGAGGGAGAAGGTCTTGCTGCATTTACAAAGATGGTAAAAGCCAGCGAATACAGGATCATGGAGCAATTGAATAAAGTTCCAGCGCAGATATCTCTCATGGGCCTCCTTACTACATCTGAGCCCCACAGGGAAGCACTCTTCAAGGTGCTAAAACAGATTCAAGTCCCGGAGGGTATTGCTACAGACAAGATGGGTGACGTGGCAAACTCTATCTTTACCATGGATCAGATATCTTTTTCTCCAGAAGAGCTAGGAGAAGAGGGAGACCGACATACCAAGCCACTATTCATAGTGGTCCGGTGCAATGATACTATCGTTTCCCGAGTACTTATTGACAACGGATCATCCCTCAATGTATGCCCATTGGCAACACTTGGCTTATTGGGGGTCGATCCAAGCAACATAAAACCTAGCTCCACAGTGGTCAGAGCTTTCGACGGATCAAAGAGAGACATTGTGGGGGAAGTGAACCTACCAGTGGAAATCGGTCCACAAGTATTTCACATCTCTTTCCAAGTCCTCGACATCCCAAGATCTTTCAACTTTCTCCTGGGACGGCCTTGGATACATGCTGCTGGTGCCATTCCCTCTAGTCTCCACCAAAAGGTCAAATTCATTACCAATGGGCAGATAATTACAGTATTGGGCGAGCAGGATTACGCCATATACAAAGAAACTGCCATACCTTACATCGGGGATGAAGGTTCAGAAAGCCTGGGATTGCAAATTTTCAGTGAAGTGAATATGGTGACCAGCAAGGAGGGCCATCAGTTCAAAGAGGGGCAGCACGGGACCTTCGGACTGGGATATGTTCCTACGGCCACGGAAGAAGTACAAGCAAGGGGCAGAATGAAGGGGAAGTTGATGGACACCCAGATATGCATTCCCCCTCTCCAACAAACTTTCAGAAGGGCAAATACCATTCAAGAGCTTCAAATAAACAAAGAAGACAACAAAGGGGAATCAATCTCCCGCATGTCCAACCAACGTCCAGCTCTGAACAACTGGTTTTGTTGTCCTACCAATAGTGCTAGGTTAGCTCAAGAGTAGAAAAATCATTAAACAAGTTTTATTGAGACTCTTTATGCAATTTAATCACAGTTTGTTTGCTTTCTCTTATATACGTGCCTTTATTTTCATGTCACTCAGATCTCTTACCATCGAGCATCAGGGATATTTCGCGCAGGTAGAATGTAAAAACGCTGATATCGTTTCCAATGCTGCTAGGTCAGTTGTTGAAAACGATATCTTAAACCATGAAATAATACAAGAAAATTGGCTAAGACATGAACAAAGCGGAATCTCGATCGATGAGCCTGTGGAGACAGTAAATCTAGGAAGCGTGGAAAACCCTAAGAGCCTCAAAATTGGGACCAATTTGAGTGCCGAGCAAAAACGAAAGATAACCGAGCTATTAATCGAATATGCAGATGTGTTTGCTTGGTCATATGGTGACATGCCAGGGCTAGACCAGTCAATAGTAGTTCACAGGCTTCCTACAAGAGAAGATGTCAAACCTAAAAAACAAAAATTAAGAAGATTTAGGCCTGACATCTTGCTGAAAATCAAAGAAGAAGTCAAGAAACTACTAGAAGTAGGGTTCATCGAAGTGTCCGACTACCCAGAATGGGTGGCAAATATAGTCCCCGTCATGAAGAAGAACGGAAAAGTGCGCGTATGCGTGGACTTTCGGGACTTAAACCAAGCCACGCCAAAGGATAACTTTCCCCTACCTCATATTGATGTTCTAGTGGATAACACCGCAGGAAACCATCTCTTCTCATTCATGGACGGTTTCTCAGGATACAATCAAATAAAAATGGCCGAGGAGGACAAAACCAAAACAACCTTCATCACGACGTGGGGAACTTTCTGTTACAAAGTCATGCCCTTCGGTTTGAAAAACGCCGGGGCAACATATCAGAGAGCCATGGTCGCCATACTTCACGACATGATGCATCGTGAGGTTGAGGTATATGTCGACGACATGATAGCTAAATCCAAAGAAAGAGAAAGCCATGTAGAGATTCTGAGGAAGTTGTTTAATCGATTGAGGAAATTCCAGCTTAAGCTAAACCTAGAAAAATGTACTTTCGGGGTCACAACGGGGAAATTGTTAGGGTTCGTCATCAGCCAGGAAGGCATTAAGATTGACCCTGACAAGGTAAAGTCCATATTAGAGTTGCCTTCCCCACGCTCCATTAAAGAAGTAAGAAGCTTACTGGGGAGGTTAAATTATATAGCTCGGTTTATCTCACAACTCACTGATAAGTGTCGGCCGCTATTCCGTCTATTAAAGAAGAACGCTGAAATAGAATGGGACAACGAATGTGAAGAAGCGTTCAGGACAATCAAAGACTATCTTATAAAACCCCCGGTCTTGATAGTCCTGAAACAAGGAAAACCTTTATTCTTATACCTCACCATACTCCCCGAATCCATGGGATGTGTGCTGGGGCAGAAAGATGAGGAGGGAAGAGAACGTCCCATATATTATCTGAGCAAGAAGTTCACTGATGGGGAACAGAGGTACTCAGAGGTGGAGAAGACGTGTTGTGCGTTAATTTGGGTCATGCATCGGCTAAGGCAATATACCCTTTATTACCATATTGAGCTGTTGACAAGACATGATCCTTTGAAATACCTGGCAGAGAAGCCAGCGCTGATGGGGAGAATCTCCAAATGGCAGATGCTTCTATCCGAGTTCGACATCACATATGTGCATCAGAACTCGATAAAGGGGCAAGCCTTGGCCGATCAGTTGGCCGAACACCCTGTCGAGACGGGTACCCAAGAAATACGAGTCCAATTCCCGGATGAGAACATATCAACAGTAGAAGACATACCAGTAGAAGACTCTGGGAGAGAGCAGAATGCTGGGTGGAAGTTGTTTTTCGACGGAGCTGCCAACGTATTCGGTTGTGGAGTTGGGGCGGTATTGATATCCCCAGACGGCACTCAATTCCCTGCAGCGACAAGACTTACATTTCCCTATACCAATAATATCGCGGAATATGAAGCGTGTATTCTTGGCCTCAAGATAGCCTGCCAAATGGGAATCCGCGAATTAGAGGTGTACGGGGACTCGTCGCTCATCATACTACAAACAAGAGGGGAATACAAAACCAAAGACCCCAAACTAGTACCATACCATCAACACCTAACAGCGCTAATCGAGGAGTTTAAGGCAATCACCTTCACGTATATCCCGAGAACTCAGAATCAGTTCGCAGATGCCTTGGCCACATTAGCGTCCATGGTGCAAATAACAGGGGGAGCCGAAGTTCACCCGATGAAAATAGACATCGGAAGTCGGCCCGCTTATTGTTTGACGGTTGAAAAGATACAAGATGATAAGCCCTGGTATCACGACATCAAGACCTTTCTCCAAGAAGGTAAATACCCTGAAATGGCTAGCAAGAATGACCAAAGAACGCTCAGAAGGTTGGCAAGCCATTTCTTATTAAGTGGGTCTATACTCTACAAGAGATCACATGATACCACCCTGTTGAGATGTGTGGACAAAAATGAAGCATGCGAACTCATGAAGGAAATACATGAAGGGGTATGTGGACCTCATATGAACGGCTACATGTTGGCCCAAAAAATCATGAGGTTAGGGTATTACTGGTTAACCATGGAGTCGGATTGCATAAAGTATGTTAAGCATTGCCATCTGTGCCAAGTATACGCAAACCGGATAAATGCTCCACCCAACGAGCTACATTTGTTATCGGCACCGTGGCCTTTCTCCATGTGGGGAATCGACATAATCGGCCCCATCACTCCAACGGCATCCAATGGCCACAGATTTATACTGGTAGCGATTGATTACTTCACCAAATGGGTAGAAGCGTCATCATATACCAATGTCACCAAAGGGGTAATAGTCCGCTTCTTAAAGAGGGACATAATAGCTCGATATGGAGTTCCTGAGTCAATCATCACCGATAATGGTACCAATCTCAACAATAAATCGATGACAGGTTTATGTCAACAATTCCACATAAACCACAAAAATTCAACTCCCTACAGACCTCAAATGAACGGGGCAGTAGAAGCAACTAACAAAAATATCAAGAAGATCATCGAAAAGATGACAACAACTTACAAGGATTGGCACGAAATGTTACCATTTGCTCTCATGGCTTATAGGACTTCAATAAGAACATCTATAGGAGCTACCCCTTACTCATTGGTATATGGTACAGAAGCAGTTCTACCAGTGGAAGTCGAAATACCATCATTCAGAATATTGTCAGAAACTCAATTAACGGAATCGGATTGGGTAAAGAAAAGGCTTGATCAGTTGAACTTGATTGATGAAAGAAGACTCACCGCACTATGTCATGGTCAGTGTTACCAGCAGAGGATAGCCCGAGCATTCAACAAAAAGATGAGACCTCGGTACTTCAAAGAGGGTGACCTAGTACTAAGAAAAGTTCTCCCGAATGTCCAAGACTCCAGAGGGAAATTCACTCCTAATTATGAAGGCCCTTATGTGGTAAAAAAGGTTTTGTCAGGTGGGGCCGTAATATTAACTCAGATGGATGGTCCAGAATTGAGAGACCTCGTCAACACCGATGCTGTAAAGATGTACTATCCTTAGGCAAGGGAATTGAAATTTTGCCAATGTTTATGAAAGCCAATGTTCGATACAAATTTCATTGAGTTGAGTTTTTACTTTTCTACAAGCAAAGCTAATATCCCTGAGTGGTCAACAATCCTAATCAATTCTCATCACAATAAATACACCTAAACACATTACCCACCATTTCGTCAATAAAAGATAAACAATAAAATGATAATGAATCTCGATAAAATTTGTGATATAATTTTATTTATTCTTAAGCATTAGAACTTAGTGCATTAGTAGGATAACATTACCAACGAATGAGTCAAACGCATCAAGAAGTGAAGCACATCAAGATTTTTAACCCCGTATCAAGATGAGAAGAAGAGAAGCAGAAGCGAACCGACACGAAGGGTCGGTTGTTTGGTTGCTATCCACGATAAACTGGCAAGCGTCTTAAAATGGTTAACCATCGTCACATTATGAAAGGCATTACATCATTTAGCTCGATAGGAAGCATATTCGAAAGCATGAGATGAGTCTGCCCATAGTAGGGCACTCGTCTAGTCATTCATTTTTAATAAGGTAGTTAGCATGACATGGGCACTTCCCTAAACATCATCTCCTAAGGTTAGCTCATGGGGGGCACCTTTTTGGAAATGTCAATTCTTCAATCCTAGGTTAGGCAGCCCATAGGGGGCCCTTTCCTAAAAACCTTATCCTCATGGTCAGCCCATAGGGGGCACTTTTTGAGGCAAAAATTCTCAAATCTAGGTTAGGCAGCCCATAGGGGGCCCTTTCCTAAAAACCTTGTCCTCATGGTCAGCCCATAGGGGGCACTTTCTGAGGCAAATTCTCAATCCTAGGTTAGGCAGCCCATAGGGGGCCCTTTCCTAAAAACCTTGTCCTCATGGTCAGCCCATAAGGGGCACTTTTTGAGGCAAATTTTCAATCCAGGTTAGGCAGCCCATAGGGGGCCCTTTCCTAAAAACCTTGTCCTCATGGTCAGCCCATAAGGGGCACTTTTTGAGGCAAATTTTCAATCTAGGTTAGGCAGCCCATAGGGGGCCCTTTCCTAAAAACCTTGTCCTCATGGTCAGCCCATAGGGGGCACTTTCTGAGGCAAATTCTCAATCCTAGGTTAGGCAGCCCATAGGGGGCCCTTTCCTAAAAACCTTGTCCTCATGGTCAGCCCATAAGGGGCACTTTTTGAGGCAAATTTCAATTCTAGGTTAGGCAGCCCATAGGGGGCCCTTTCCTAAAAACCTTGTTCTCATGGTCAGCCCATAGGGGGCACTTTTTGAGACAAGTCTAATTCAAGGTTAGGCAGCCCATAGGGGGCCCTTTCCTAAAAACCTTGTCCTCATGGTCAGCCCATAGGGGGCACTTTTTGAGGCAAATTTCCATTCTAGGTTAGGCAGCCCATAGGGGGCCCTTTCCTAAAACTTTCTACCTCAAGGTTAGCCCATAGGGGTCACTTTTCGAGGCATTTTATCAAAGGTTAGTCAGCCCATGAGGGGCACTTTCCTAAACCCTCCCGATTAGTCAGCTCTCGGGGCACTTTTCAGTCATATTTCTTTCCAAGGTTGCAAGTCTGATAAGACGCTTCCTATCATCATTTCTCATACATTTCTACTCAAAACTTGAGATAGGTCCTGTCGCCAATTAGTTAGCTCATAAAGCACTTTTTGGAGAAGGAACATTACCTTGAATCATTTGGAACATCTTCAAATCGTAAGATTATCAGCTCTTGGGGCATTTTCCTACCAAAGCCATATTTAGGAGGCCAAAAATGGCGTCTTTTGTTTGTCTTTGTAGTTAAGTTTTTCAAACTTTACTACAAAGAAGGGCAGCTGTAAACACCCCATTTTTGCCCTAGGAATCAATAATTTTCAATAATAATCAATTTTCAATTTTTCCTAATTTTTCCCAATTTTTCCTTAATTTAGCATAAATAATAAAAATATTCAAAAAATGAAAATAAATAGGAAAACACTTCAATTTTGAAAAATGATTTTAGAAATAGCAATAATGAATAATAAATAATTTTTACAAATTTTTGAAATTTCAAAAAATACAAAAAAATAAAAAAATTGCATCGCATATGTACAATTTGCGATGTAAATAAAATCGGGAAATTGGGCCAGCTCAGCTGACTCGTGTGTGCGCATGGGAACCGTGTGAAGGCTGAAGGTCGCGAGTTCGAATCCCCCCGCAGGCGCTCGGCAAAAGTTTTTCGTTCTTTTCCCTGGAGCTGCCACGTGGCAGCATGTGATTGGCCGAGGGAAGTCACGCGCGTCGCGCGTGATCGTCTTCTTCGCGAGCCCAGCCGGAGGAAAAAATCCGACAGAAGTCCGACGAAGGCGAAATCGGCCGTTTTCTTTTTAATCTTCTAGATTAAAGTCAAGATAAGGCCAAATCCATCAGATAAACCAAAGGAACACAAGAGATTAACATCAAATCGCCGGGATAAAATCGAATCTAAGAAACGGAAAAATATGGGTTTATCTAAATCGGCCGATTCGAGCTTATCCAAGAGGAGTTCGAGGTTCCTATAAATAGAGGAGAACAGGAGGAAGCCAGGGCACGAAAAAAAAGAGAGAGAAAGAGAGAGGAAGGAGCAAATCGGAGTACGCCGAAGAAGCTTGGAGTCGCGACCATCGATCGGAGTTGAGCCGCCGCAAGGAGACGTTCTGGGAGTAAGCCGCCACCACCATCGGATTCAGCACCCCCAAGAAGCTAGGATTCGACACTTCACCCGCCGCAAACGACCGCCGGAACGCCGTGAACGAGCCAACCCCGCCGCCGTGACCGATCCGATCCGACCCGATTCGACCCGCGCACCGACCCGGATCCAGGTAAGTCGGATCTTTTTGGATTTTTTTTTTATTTTATTAATTTATTTGGTTTATTTATTTATTCCGAATTTGTTATTTATTATTTATTATTTGTTTAGTCATTTATTTATTTGTTTTTTTTATTTTCAATAAATAGGAAAAATGTAGAAATTAGATTTTTATAGAATTAAGAAAAATGTAAAAAAATAATAAAATAAATAAAATGTAAAAAAATAATAAAAGAATAAAAAAATAAAAAAATAGAATAAAATAATAAAAAGATTAGGAAAAATAATAATAAAACTTTAGATTTCAAAATAGGATAGATAATAACTTAGGATAAAATGTTCTAGCATAAAAATTACAAAAATTTATAAAAATCACAAAAACTTATAAAAAATCACAAAAATCATAAAAATCATGAAAATTAATAAAAATTCAAAAATTATGAAAATAGAAGAAAAATTAAGTTTTAGCACCTAGAAAAATCTTTTTCTTCAAATAAATCCAAAATTGATGTTTTCCCAAAAAAAAATCATTTTCAAAATAAAATCAAAGCTTAGGCTTAGAAATTTTTTAGAAAATTTCCAAAAAATATTAAGAACATAAATCATAAGAAATTTCAAAATTAAAATTCACCAACAAATCTAAAGTTTTTTCAGAAAAGCGAACTACGGCTTGTTTGATCCTGAGTAGCAGGTACGTAGGCACCCATTCGGGTCAACCCCTAAAAATGAATGAAAAATCCTTTTTCTTGAAATAAATTCAAAAACATAATAAAAAGTAACAGAAACACAATGAAACACATTTCTAAAGATGAACAATTTTAGGAGATTAGGTGGTAACCGTAAAGGTTTTAATAAGTTAGCCTCCGAACTTAGAAACTCTGGTTTTCCCTTTTTCTCTTCTCACAAAAATGAGAAGAGAAAATAACGACGACTAGTAGTCCAAATTAAGACTAATCCGCTCCTTTAGTCTTAATTCAATTTTCCCAACAACAGTTGGGTGGCGACTCCAAAGATCAAACGAAATTCCTAACTCAAGTCGAGGATCTAGATTAGATGAGCATAGGGTCTAGTTTAGATCGGATTAGGAATGGGAATTCAAAAATTAGACTCGACAGTTAGTAAAGGGGTTGTGTGCCTTTGGCATGGGTTTTGTGTGTGTTGTTTAGAGAAGTGTTGATTAGTGGCTTGAATGGTGTGGAACCGTGAAGCAAGGGGAAGTAGTGTGGTGGTGAAGTTGTATATTTTTGTATGTGTTGAGGTGATGCCCATTGTGAAGTAATTGGTGTGAAACCAAAGCAAGAAAAGGAAAGTTGAGTAGTGGAATTTTAAATTTAAACAAAACAATTAAAGTGTGAAAGTAATTGAACTCATTACTTAACAATTATGGTTAAATTTAATTCTTAACTACTTAGAAATAATTGTGTGTACTTCATTCACTTAACTTTACTTGAAGAAGCAAGAATTATTTATTTGTGCTTCAATTATTTCACTTGACTTTACTTGAAGTAACAATAAGCATTTCTTATATTGGTTGAAGTGTGAGCACTGTGGGTGTGTAAGGGTGTGTTGTTATGGTGCTTGTAGTGAAGTGTGTTGTTAACTTATTGAAGTTAATTAATGACCATGTCAAATGATGTGCATACTTCTACTACTTTGGTACATCAAGTATTGACTTCCTCTCCAACCATTGATGATGGACAAAGGGAAAATTTGTTCCATACTTCTTATAAGGTACAAGGAAACTTGTGCGTAATTATTGTTGATGGTGGTAGTTGTACTAATGTTGTAGTTGCATCATTAGTATCAAAGTTGGAACTTGAAACTACCCCGCATCCTAAACCCTATACATTACATTGGTTAAATGATTAGGAGAGTCTTTTTGTGACCCAAAGGGCTAGGGTACCCTTCAATATAGGGGACAAGTACTGTGATGAACTTGAATGTGATATTATTCCTATGTGTACATCTCATATATTACTTGGTAGGCCATGATTGTATGACGGGATGGTATTACATAAGGGGTATAGAAATACTTATATGTTCCAACATGATGGTAAACGTATAGTATTGAACCCTATGTCGCCATCAAAGGTCCAGAAGATGCAAAGACAGATAAGACAACCATCACAGATTCCTGAGGATCGTAGCCACATGATCAAATCTTCAGAGGTTCCTGAGGTTTCTAATAATACGAGCCAACCCATAGAGCACAAAATTTGTCAGACATAGATGTGCCAAACCTCAGAGGATCCTGATGGTCAGGGTTAGATGAGCAGACCATAGAGGACCAAACTGTTCAGGGGGCAGTTGTGTCCACCTTTAGAGGTACTAGAGGCTCATGAGCAATTGAGTAAACCTTCAGGGGATACTAAGGGTCAGAGTGATATGAGCAAATCACTAGAGGGCCAGACTATTCAGAGACATTTGTGTCTACCTTCAGAGGTTTCAAAAGGCTATGAGCAGTTGAGCCAACCATTAGATGCTATGAAGGTCAGCGACATAAGATAAGTTAGAAAAGGAGGAAACAATATCAGTGGAATGGGTTGAGACAGGGGAAACTTTAGTAGATAATGCAGCATTATTTGTATTGCAGATGAGATACATCTTAGAAATGGATGAGAGAAAGCAATCACCCCCTGTAGTATTTCAAATATTGGGATTCTGCAGTGATACTTCTTCAGGTGGCTTGCTAAGAGAAAACAAAGTCTCTATTGCATTTGATTTATCAGATTTGAGGACAAATTTTTTTAAGGCCTGAGGAGATGATAGGAATCAAAATTCAACAAGACCTATCATTAGGGTAATAGCCAAAGGATTTCAAATCTTGGCGATCAGGGCCCATTTTGAGCAAATCGACCCCGGAATTATTTGTATACTAACCTCTTTTCTTGACGCGAACCCTAGATATCGATCTAAGACCCAACGATCAATAAGGATTCAAACCCTAGAATCGAAATTGAATCGAATGAATTAAATGTAACCCGACCCCAATCGAACATGCCGAATGGAACCTAAGCTATCACGGATCGATTTCCCTAAGCGTTTAGGATGAAGAAATCAAGATTAGTTCTATTTGCAAGAACTAAAGGAAGAGAGAACTCTCTCAAAAATCTCATTCACAATATGATAAATCTGATAATGACCTTTCAAATGTCGTATAAAGGAGTTTATATTCGTCATTAATTAAAAGCCGGTGGCTTAAATACATCCAAGGCTGGCTTTGAAATAAAAAAGAACAACGAATGGGGCCGGCAGTGTAAATTTCAAGGCCGGCAGCCTTCATAGCCAGCGTACCTTGCCTTTTAAAGGCCGGCCAATTCTAGGCCGGCAGCCTAGGTGATAGGTTGGCGGCCTTTCCTTCGCTGGTGGTCGTCAATGCAATTCCGATGTCCTCCGCTTCATGCCCACTTTGATATATGATGCTCATGAGCTTAGGACTTGTGTTAGAGTTGTGTCGAATTTGAATCACCTCTTTCTCCTAAAGTTCCACAATCAACCCTTGCAATGCCTCCTTCATTCGCTTGGCCTGTGATCGTGTCATAAGACCCCCGATACCTTGTAAAGGGTCATTAGCTTTGATTAGCTCCTGAGTGTTGGATGCCTCCCGATCTCTATCATTCCCCCCTTCCTCGAAAGGATTCGTCCTCAAATCACCTACATCATATAACGAAAGATCAGAAACATT